>FXXK01002677.1:5030-29966 GCA_900184695.1 Betula pendula
TTCTCCTTTCTTTTAATTCCAAAATCCCACATCTTTTATTTTTCTAACAAATGCATCACAGAGGCAACAATTTATAGAGCATTTGAGGAGAACAATAAAAAAAAATGAAAAATAAATAAACAAATAAACACATCAATTATATGACTAATGTATGGGCGGGAGAACAAAAGACTGCAATTAGCTAGAAACCAAGACTAAAAATTGCCGCTGCCATACTAGCTAAAGGAACATATATGTTGTCGTCTACTACCTCTGTGGTTGGAAGGGACTACACCATTGTTGCATCTAAAGATACTAGATCAATCTTTCATGTTGTCCAATCCAATCCAATTGGAAATATCCAATAACTGAATAGTAATACAAAAACTTAGATTCTAATGATAATAAATATTAATTGAAATGAGAAGTTAATGACAGACATGAGGTTCAAACTCAGAACCTTTGTTCTGATACTATGTTAAGTTACTATTTATCCGAAAAGCATAACAATCTGCTCCACCCCAATGACACAATATTATCCGCTTTTGGAGCACCTGAATCAGACTTCCTAGGCGCTTCACTGCGGAGTTCTGATAAGTTCATAGCCATCATGGCTTTAAACGCATTGTGTCAATAATAGTGCAAATATACATATAAGCATATCTTCATCCCCATACCCAAGCGATGTGGGACGCCGCAATCACCCCCTCTTTGACAGTATGGATCAATTTGTTTTTTTTTTGCTAATCCTTTTTTTTTTTGATAAAATTTCATTTTTCATTCATAAGAATTGGAAAAATCTAGAGCATTAAAACTTTAAATAGCTAAAGCAAATTGTTCTAAAATTACAACATTATGAATACTCTCATAAATATCTTCTATCCATATTCATAATTTGTTTAACAGCTACTTTAACTAAACCATGAGCAATTTTTTTGGCTAATCTTAAAAAGTAATTAATCACATTTTAAAACTCACGAAGCAATTTCTCAACCCTTAAACTACAAGGATCAAAAATACATTTATCCCAAAAATTAAAACTAATTTTCACTTAACGTCGTTCCAATATCAACCACAGACAATAGTTACTAAATAACATTTCTCCAATTTTTTTTTACTTTTTATTTTTTTATTTTTTTAATTTTTTTTATTATCGCTGTCTGCCATTAAAATGGTTCTCTCTAGCCTCTAATGACATATCCAAACCAATGTATGAGCAATCCTTAAGAGTAGCAGTGATCGGAGCCGGCATGGCTGGCCTACTCACCGCACAGGAGCTCAAAAGAGAAGGCCATCGGGTCGTTCTCTTCGAGAAAAGCAATAGGCTTGGTGGCACCTGGGTCTATGACCCACGCGTTGAAACCGACCCGCTGGGTTTAGACCCGACTCGCGAGATTGTCCATAGCAGCATGTACCGCTCGCTCAGGGTCAACCTTCCGAGGCGGCTCATGGGCTTCTTGGATTACCCATTTTCGCAGAAAGATGGTGGGGATCCGAGAGAGTTTCCCGGTCACGAGGAGGTGCTCCGGTACCTTGAAGATTTTGCCCGGGATTTCGGGTTGGTTGAGTTGATACGGTTCGGGCACGAAGTGGTCCGGGTTGAACGAGTCAATGAAGTGAGTCACGAATGGGTGGTTGAGTCGAGGACTCGGGGAAGTGAGTCAGAGGTGGAGAAGGAGGTGTTTGAGGCCGTGGTGGTGTGTAATGGTCACCACACCGAGCCAAGAATTGCCGAGTTTCCAGGTATTTTTATTTCTACTTTTATTTTCTTTTTTAATGTTACTCATCTGTTTATTAGAATTTCAAAATAAACAAAACTTACAATCTTGAAATTTTTTTAAATGAAGTAGTTTTTAATCTCTAATTATCTTGGTATTTTGTTGAGTATGTGGAGGCCATAAATCAAAGGGTAGATTGAACGAAATACTGATGTAATGAGAAATTATTAAATCATGTAACTTTTGTAAAAGAGTTGGACCATGTGTCTTTGAACTTAAATATTAAGCCTGAGAAATATTGGTGCAACGTATATTAAAGGAAAATGCTTTTACACGTCTTGTGCACAATTACATACCTCTCATCTGTGATATGAGAAATAAAATTTCGGCCATCCCCTTTTGTAATTTGGGGGTAGCCGCCCAAGGGTCAGATCGGCCGGTTAGGGGTGGCCGAAACCACCCCAAGGCCAATTGAGGGTGGCCGGCCACCTCCGGTGGCTTTTAAGGGTGGTGCGGCCACTCCCTGGCCAGCCATAGGGGGTGGCTCAAGACACCCCCTTGGCCAAAATGGGGGTGGCCGGCCACCCCCATTGTTTTTTTAAAAAAAATTGTTTTTTTTTTCTTTGTTTTTTAAGTTTTCTAAGTTTTATTATTTTATTATTTTTATGGCTGACGTGGCGTTCAAACCTGGCTCACTGGACATCTGTCACATTTTAATTGGTGGTGACGTGGCACTCCATTAACTTTTTGAACGGAATACTGACAGGAGTACTAACTTGGTAGTATCGTTAATTACAGGTATCACCTGTGATACTTTTTGAAACCGAGGTAACCATTTGATTTTCAAGTAAACTACACGTACTGAAAAAGTATTTAACCCTAAAAAAAATAACAAAAAAGACAAAAAGAAAAAACACTCAAAAAAGGTGAAAAAATGGTGGCGAAGTGGGAAGAGAGCTCTCCCCCACCTGGGGGCCAGGGGTTCGGCCACTCTTGGAAATGGTTTCGGGGGTGCTGGACTACCCCCTAATCTATGGGGGCAGGGGCGGCTTAACTCCTAGGCGGATTAGGCGGCCGCTTAAGGCCCCCAATCTAATAAGGCCCTAAAAAAAAAAAAAAATTAATGAGGATTTTTTCCATTAAAAAAAAAAAAAAATAATAATTAAACCTTAATTATAATCAATATTCTCTAATTAAAGCCTCCAGTGCCACTAAGACCAGCACATGCTGCTTTCAGTGCCGAATCCGCACTATCAGATTGAAAGGAAAAATAACAATAAACCATTGTCCATGCCAAGATTGCCAAGCTAATTAACAGATTTTCCTGTAGAGATAGTCATGGGGGTTGCTGGACCCCCACCCCCAGGGGTGGTCTAGCTACCCTCAAGTGGCGGAGAGCCATCTGTTTTTGTTTTTGTTATTTTTTATTAGGGGCCAAGCTGAGGTGGCATTTTATACACGTGGCAACATTTTATTAGTCTTGGATTGCTTTTTATACACATGAGAAAAAATTCTATTAAGTTTTTAAACGACAGATGGATGGAGATTCAAATTGGTAATCTTGGAAAGTATAGGTATCAATTTTGTCACTTTTTAACACCCAAGTACCTTTTTGATAAAGAGCAAAACCACCCGTATCAATTATGGATTTAACCCAAAAGAAAAATGCAATCCTCACTTAGCCTCAGGACTCCCTTTATATATTTTTCAAAAGACTTTATCTCTCAATTCTCTATATGTCCAAAGCTAATATCAAAATAATATGGTATATAAATACCTTGTGGTAAAATTACTCTATTCACTTTACATAGAGAGGCATAAGCACAAGGGAAAATTGGGGTGGTCGTTAGCCACCCTATGGGCCATTTGAGGGAGTGCAAGTACACAGTCACAACTATCGAACTCTAGAACCATTTCAGAAACAAGTATGTAAATGTTAGTGCTTTTATTTTTCCATCGTCACAATTTTTGTTGTTTGGATGAATGAGAAGCTATTAAAAACCAAAACAAAACTCTGTACAGACTCAAACCAGAAAACTGGATCAACAAGGCTAAGAAACAAATTTCAAAGCCAAACCAACTCAAACTCTCAAAACACACTAAACAGACTCCTTAAAACCAGACTATAGCAGAAAACCAAAACTAAACCAGAAAACTAATGTCTAAACCCCATCTTCTGCACAAAACCTCATTTCCCCCTGTCCTCTTGAATCTGCCTTTACCCAACATACGGGAATGAACCTCCCATTTGATTTGCTGTAAAACCTGTTCCTCTGTTTTGGGATGAGAACCATGCTTTAACTCATTCCTATTCTGCCAGATGTTATAGACCGTGGAACTAAGAGCAAGTTTGCACAAACTAGCTCCCTCAAACTCTCAAGAATCACCTCATCCCAAAGAAAGGGAGGATTATCAACTTCACAAAGCCTCATAACATCCCTCCAAATTGTACGACTATAACTGCAACTGAAAAACAAATGTTAACAACACCTTGATATCCAAACTTAAGAGTTTATCCCTTGTCATCAGGGCATTTTTAAGGGGAAGCCACAAAATAAAAGAGTGTTTTGGAATGGCTGACGAGAACCAAACCAAAGCCCACCAATCTACATGAACACTTTTCATCCTCAAAACTTCCCACGTCAGAGCTCGAGAAGGAGCCAGACCTGGAAATAATCCACTTAGGAACATCTTGCACTCGAATAGGAACAAGGGAAAGCTTACTCTGAATTTCCCTACTTCTAAAACATGAATTAGCTTACTGCTGTATTATTCTATGCCAATGTGTAAACCTTTGTGCCTAGAAACACAGTCTGTACTCTAATAGCAATATTTATATACTAGTGATACTGCAATGGATGTCATTAAGCCAAAAAAAAAAGGCTTTTGGAAGAATGATTTACAAACTATTTTACAGAACAGGATTGATGTATTATTTTGGTCATCATATTTAAAGACATTACTTAGGCATCATCTATGTGCAAACTGATGCATGCTAGGATGCCTGAATAAATTGTGCTGCAAATATGTCAATAGCTATATTTTTTGGAGAGCTTATTTGTTCTAATAGTGTCTGGAATAGATGAAAGACTTGTTTCTGCCATGTGGTGTTGCAGATTTAGACAAGGCAAGAGAGAGAGAGAGGCTATGACAAAGTCTTCACTTAATTTTTTCAAAACTACTCTTGGGCACAGGTCTAGGCATCACATATATTTAATTTCTAAACACACTCATATAGATCTTGCATATCCCATACCCCATACCCATGTCCTGACATGTCTAGACATTGGCGCCTATTAGATTCTTGAGTGGCCATTTAAAATAGCTTTTCATATATGTTCTTAACATTTGCTTCAGTTATTCCATACTAGTCTGTACTGCTCTAGGCATTGACCTTCAGTTTCATGGCTTCACCGTAATACCAACTTTACCTAAAATTGAGGGTTTAAGAATTGTTAAAATATTAATTAAATGATTAACTTTACATTTTCTTATAAGCTTAACTTTTGGGATACGTGGTGATTTAACACGGTATAAACATCCCTAGTTCGAATTTTGACTCCACAGTTTACCCTTCCTTTCTCCCTCTGCTTTTAGTTAAATATTTCATGTGTTTGAGCCTCACTTGTGAGAAAAATTTTGAACCGACAAGTGAGGAGGAGTGTTAAAATATTAATTAAATAATTGAATTCATCATTTTCTATCAGCTTAAACTTTTAGGATAATTGGTAATTTAACAAGAACCATTAGATGTTTTGATTAGATTATAGAGATGAAACAGAAAAAGAAAAAGGAAAAATGGAAAAAGCTTAAGATATAACCTTATTTCTGAAGTTGGTGAAATTCATCTTGTCTGCCTGTTGATGGTTTCATGCTGCAAAATCACATGAATGGCTCCCTGCTTCTTAATTTAATTTCATTCTTGTAATGGCAACTTGTTTCTAGCACTTTTTTTTAAGAGTTGCTATGCAATCATGGTTGACAGATTGTGGCGCTAGTTGGAAATGGACCTAGTGCACACGACATCTTGAGAGAGATCTCCCCTGTTGCAAAAGAAGTTCATCATGCCCTACGAGCCTCATATGTGCATTTTAAAAAGTTGAAAAATCACAATAATATCTGGCAACATTCTGTGGTTTTGTGTTCTCTCTACTAGAAATGCTATTTCTAGAAGCTTTGATATCAGAAATTTTAAAATTGATAAGCTGCACTCCTAATGCATGGGTAGTAACTTCTGCAGATAAAATGTGCTAATGAAGATGGTAAGGTAGAATTTCAAGATGGATCATTTGTCTATGCAGATGTCATCATCCATTGTACTGGGTATTGCCATAAATGTGATTTTATAGTCTCTGCTTTATTTTCTTTATCTTATTAGATCAATTAACAACTTTTGTTTGCACATAGATGCCTGAGCTATTATTTGAAAGTTTCGAACCTCTTTGTTTTTTTGTTGAATATTATTCTGCTCTTGCAGGTTCAAGTATCATTTCCCCTTTTTAAGAACAAATGGAATAGTGAGCGTGGATGACAACTGTGTTGGACCTCTGTATAAACATGTTTTTCTACCATGCTTAGCTCCTTGGCTTTCGTTTGTTGGACTACCTTACAGGGTATGCTATTATATATTACAAAGTTGATGAATTCAAAAGTGAGTTTTCTAGAAAAAGATGAAAGGGTCTTGAAGCAATTTGTTGTTTGGCAGATTTACTAAACACATGGATTTTCGTTCTATTAATTAATTGTTACCCATTTCTGATCAAACTTTTCTTGTAGAGAAGTGGTTCTGATAGTATCTGTTTGATCACCATAGACTCGAGAAGATGAATGTTGGTGTTCCGAGTTTTCTTTTGGCATTCTAACTTATATGTTCTTGCAACTTCATAGCCATCACAGAACTGATTTCTATATCTTGTCTAGATGATGATATCCAATTTTAATTGTGCTCTTACAGTATACCTTATAGCTCTCTTTTGGTATCTCCAATACTGCTGTTTGGTTGATTATGATAATTCATTGTGCAATCAGGCTGCACTCACTTTAATAATTGAGTTACAGTCCCGATGGGTGGCAAAAGTTTTATCTGGCAAGGTGACACTGCCTAGTGAAGAAGAGATGGCATCATTTGTGGAAGAACTCTACCAGCATATGAAGGAGAGTGGATTGCCTAAGCACCACACTTATCAGCTTCAGCAGAACAAGGTTTTAAGGTGTCAAATACAATAAGAGAAATGCTATACAAACTCTCAAGTTTACACTCCCATGTGCTTACTGGTGATTTTCATTACCACGTGAGGGAGTAAGCTGTTGGGAGAGTAAACTTATGAGTTCGTGTAACATTTCTCATTCAATAATTTTTCTTTCATCTCATACATTGCTTATTAACTTTGTTTCTTTGGTCTTAGTTTGATTACGAGAACTGGCTAGTCACTCAATTGGGATTACCACCCCTAGAGAACTGGAGAGAAGAGATGTATTTCTATGCGTTGAAGAAGATCACTTCACATGATGATGATGAATATCGGGACACCTGGGATGTCAATAGGCAGATGTAAGGATACTACAGTATGCTAAAGGCCAATTGTTTGTAAAGGCGGTTGAGATTAATATAAAGCATATTATCTGTAACTTCACAATTAAATAGATGGAACCCAATTTAACCAGAAATTTTTTTCCCTCCTCTTCTAGTTTTTCTTTAGACTGTTTTACACAGCTTATCCACAAGTTACAACCCCATAAATGTTAAAGGAAGGAACAAAAACTAAAATATTTATATCCATTATGTTTTAATATCAACTTTGAAAGCAAAATTCACTTGATAAAGGTAGACACCATAAATTTAAAGAGTAAATCTATTCGTCACCCCATCCTCCAATGCCCTTAGCAAGCTTGAATAAATAATTTAACTCAGTTGTAAATTTGAGCTCAGGTCATATTCAGAATAAAATTAGAAGGAATCAATCTTAAAAATTTAAGAGAAAATACACATATCTCTTTCAAATTATCGTTTCAATTGTTAATGTCACTTTTAAGAACAAAAAACCTCTATAAATTTTTTTTTTTAAAAAAAAATCTAATTATATTTTTTTTAATTAAAAAAAACAATTCTTCTAGGGTGGCTCATTTTTCAAAAAAATAAAAATGTGAGGGGGTTGGTTGAACCACACCCATGGCCGGTCACCCCCCTTTGGCCAAAAAAAGGGTTTTGCCCAAGCCATCCCATGAAAATATCATTTCTTTTTTTTTTCAAAATTTATAAAGTTATTTTTACTTATTAAAAATATTTTAGGTTTATTTTTTTTTTTTGCTAGCCTTGAGAGACATTGACAACTTTTAGTAGAGTTGGGGAAGACATTGACTTATCAATTTCTTTAATTTTTTTTTTTTTTTTTTTTTTTTTGTTTTAGAGCAGGGGGGAGAGAAAGAAAACATTAACAATAAGATAGTAATTTTGAGGATGGTATGCATACTTTTCCAACATTTAATATTGAAGCTTCAATTCAGCTTGATTGCAATAGTACAAATCATAAATATTTGTGGACCAATTCTTCAAGAATTCTTCTTCTAACATATCCAGAAGTAAAATTTAAGTAGATCAACCTTCTTTTCTAATAATTAAAGAATAGCCCATGTAACGACCTGTTGCCTACCGATTCCTCCATCCATTTCACCGGAGGTTGACCAGCAAACTCAACAAGAACTCTTGAAAGAAGGATAATCACAATATTAGCAAGAAATTAATTTCTACATAAATTGAAAAATCAATTGGGAATTATTTCCTACAATCAAATGAATACAATTGGGTTCCTGATAAAACCCAAGGGGAGAAAGAGAGCAATGAAAAGAGCAAACATAGTGAAAAGAGAGCCTGTCCTAGGAATAAATCTATTCTTCATACCCATTTATATCACCAACTTCACACTGATTGACATGGCATGAATTGAAGGCCACTTAATAAAACCACAAAATTTTTTCCTCCCATTCAACTCATGTCACGTCAATGGATATGAATTAGGTAATGAAGTAACCAGAAATTTTTTCTCCTCTTCTAGTTTTCTTTAGACTGTTTACAGCCTATCCACAAGTTACAACCCCATAAATGTTAAGGGAAGGAACAAAACTAAATTAATTTATTATCCATTATGTTTAATATCAACTTTGAAAGCAAATTTCACTTGATAAAGGTATGACACGCATAAATTTAAGAGTAATTTACTTCGTCCCCGCATCCCCCAATGCACCCTTAGCAAGCTTGAATAAATAATTTAACTCAGTTGTAAATTTGAGCTCAGGTCATATTCAGAATAAAATTAAAGGAATCAATCTTAAAATTTTAAGAGAAAAGTACACATATCTCTTTCAATTTATCGCTTCATTTTAATGTCACTTTAAGAACAAAAATACCCTCTATAAATTCTTTTTTTTTAAAAAAAAAAAAATCTAAAATTATATATTTTTAAAAAAAAAAGAAAACCATTCTTCTAGGGGTGGCTCATTTTTCAAAAAATAAAAATGTAAGGGGGGTGGTTGACCACACCCTATGGCCGGTCACCCCCCTTTGGCCAAAAGGGTTTGCCAAGCCATCACCATGAAATATCATTTTCTTTTTTTTTTTCAAAATTTATAAAGTTATTTTTTACTTATTAAAAATATTTTAAGGTTTTTTTTTTTTTTTTGCTAGCCCTTGAGACAATTGACAACTTTTAGTAGAGTGGGGAAGGACATTGACTATCAGTTCTTTAATTTTTCTTTTTTTTTTTTTTTTTGTTTAGAGCAGGGGGGAGAGAAAGAAAACATTAACAATAAGATAGTAATTTGAGGATGGTATGCATACTTTTCTCAACATTTAATATTGAGCTCAATTCAGCTTGATTGCAATAGTATGGCAAACTCATTAATATGTGGACCAATTCTTCAAGAATTTTTCTCTAACATATCCAAAGTAAAGATTTAAGTAGATCAACCTTCTTTCTCATAAATAAGAATAGCCCATGTAACGACCTGTTGCCTACCGATTCTCCATCCATTTCACCGGAGGTTGACCAGCAAACTCAACAAGAACTCTTGAAAGAAGGATAATCACAATATTAAGCAAAGAATTAATTTCTACAATCAAATGAATACAATTGGGAATTAATTTCCTACAATCAAATGAATACAATTGGGTTCCTGATAAAACCCAAGGGGGAGGAGCATGAAAAGGCACATAGTGAAAAAGAGAGCCTATCCTAGGAATAAATCTATTCTTCATACCCATTTTATCACCACTTACCAATGACATGGAATGAATTGATGGCCACTTATAAACCAAAACTTTTTACCTCCATTCAACTCATGTCACGTCATGATATGAATTAGTTGTAACAAAATAGGTGTGAAGTGTAGGATTACTTCTCGGCCTAGCCCAGGTTTTTGACTAAAGATGCTCCTTACTATGAAAAAATATCAATTGGTACTCTGTTTGTATATGCATATTTCTATTGGAAATGGATTGTATTTCTATCCCCAATATTTTCATTCTTTCAGTAAACAAAGTAAAATATCAATAAAAAGGGAAATCACACTCTTAAGAGACTGAAAAACAAAAAACTTCGATTAAAACCAAGCATCAACGTGTATCAGGTTCACAATAAGACGAGCCCATCTAACCACCTTTGAGCCGAAAAAGTTCTTCTTAGGACTTGGATAAATCAATCATTCATATGTCAAAATACAATGAGAGGCTATAATTTACACCCTAAAAGAAGAAAAGTCCTAATAAAACGTCTTAGAAAGATCAGGAGCATCAATAATGTTGATTCCAACACCCAGCTAACAAATAAAAGATTGTCTGATATGCAGTTTCTGCGTTTACTTGACAAAGTAGCCAAACAGGACGCCTAGCAGACCAACCAGCACCACAACCATTAAAGAGAGGCCACAAGGACGACTTTTGCTAATTTCTTTTCTCAGCAGATCCTGTCAAATATAGTTATGACATTATGACAAAGTAATAGTATAGCAAGCAGGAATCACAAAATTTATTGAAAAGACTGAGAAAAGCAAATTTGTAGAACTGGTAAAAAAAAAAGGCATTTATAGAAGAACAAATTTCGTTTCCATTTTACTTCTATATAAACTTTCAATCAAGAATGCAAGTTTCATTGCAAGCCTCAAGCCCCAAAAAGAAAGAGGGCTGATCAAACAGTTAATATAGGAGGGCCTTCTATTGAAATAAGTTAATTTAGGTGCAACTAACAAGACAAATCACATAGAATCACTAGATAACGTTGAAGACGAGCAATATGATTATGAATTTATTGGAAAACCACAGGAGCTTAAAAGATAGTTGATACTATATGANTGTACAAAAAAAACCGTTACCAGTTCCTGATGTAGTTTCTAATTTCGTTGCAAAGCAGAAGCTTTCTTCTCGGTCAACTCGGAAATCATAGACCACACCTAAAGAAAAATATACATTGAACGCAAAAATACAAGGTAATCAATCAATTGTATTAGAGGAGCATTGGCAATAATCAAGCATAGAAACATATGGGCATAAAACAAACTTCAATTAAAACAAAAGATAAGCATTTTCAACATTCACACGAAGATAATTAACGAAACAACTATGGTTTTCCTATTCAGTACACACTCCTTAAAGGGGCCAGCTGCCTGTTTGAACCTTAGCAACAAAATTTTCAACATAGATAGTAGGATCTAACAATTGTACTTTTAATTATTGCTGTCTGTCGACCTAACATTTCGCCACAGAAAGGATATGTATCAGGAGTAACAGGGATCCTCAAACAAAGACATAAAATTTTCACAGAATTAGTGAGCTCATGAGACTATTGAGTTTGTCTTTGACTGCATCTTACAAGCAACCTGAATTCCAGAACAAATTTTACATAAGTTTTGTCTGTATCTTGTTGTCACTACAAGAAAGCTGACATGTGGGTGTCTAACACGTGTTGGCTAAGATTAGAAATGGCCTATTATAGGCAAAAGCTAAGAGCATGGGGTCTAAAAGCTAATGTGTTTGTCATTGATACAGTAAAAGCTAAATCACCCATGCACAACTCTGACTTTCAGTTCTTAAATTCTTTTTATTTGAGTAATTATATCTCTTTTTCCTATGCTAAGATCGAGGTCTATAAGCTTATACCAAGGATGAAAACTTAATCTAAATTAATTGAAATCATATTAGGCACCGCACAAGTATGAAAAAGCAACTATCGGTCTATATTATTTCCTATATATAGTAGATCCTGACTATAGTAACAACTCTTTCAGCAGCATGTCATTTAACTGTAGCAATGGTTCCAATGCCCACCTGCTAGGTCCATTAAATTCCACGGCCTCCAATTTTGAATTTTCCTTACATATATTAGATGACAGAGTTATCACCAGCCGTCTTTATAAATTTTTACTTGATTCAAGTGTCACACCTAATCCCTCAAAATCAGTTGTATAATAATGTTAATTTTTTTTTTCTATAATGTTAATTATAGTAGATCCTGACTATAATAACAACTCTTTCAGTAGCATGTCATTTTACTGTATCAATGGTTCCAATGCCCACCTGTTAGGTCCATTAAATTTGACGGTCTCCAATTTTGAATTTTCCTTACATATATTAGATGACAGAGTCATCACCAGCCGTCATTATAAATTTTTACTTGATTCAAGTGTCACACCTAATCCTTCTAAATCAGTTGTATCATAATGTTAATTTTTATTTTTTTTTATTTTTTTTTTTTTTTATGGATAAGTAATCAAAAATTTTATTGAAAGCCTATGGTGCTCTTAAGTTCGATAAGTAATAAAAAAATTTATTGAAAGCATATGATGCTCTTAAGTACACATAAAATATATACAAAAGGACCACAAAAAAAAGAGCAAAAAGAACTGAAAAATCCCAGCCAAAGGCCCAAACACACCCGCAAAAGCCCATAAAGAAAAAACTACAATCCCCCACCCACTTATCCACCACCCTTGTATCCCACATAACAAAATGATACCCACAAGATGACACCCCCATATCTTCCCCTCGATCAACCCTCTCACGACCACGAGAGTAACCTAGACTTCATCAGAACGCTGAAAGTATCATCTTGCCTTTACTATGGGTAGAACATCCTCTTGCCTTTATTATGGCTAGAACAATCACCTCTTGCATCAAAGTTTATAGAACACTATAAATTTTTTAGCTCCCTACTACTTTTCGTGCCATGTTTAGATAGAGAAGCCAAAACCTCATGACGGTGTTCCTCTTTAAGAGCTGACAACAGAGCCAAAAACTGTTTCTCATGACCCACACAGGAGATCTCATATCATACTGTTAATTGCATGCATATAGTACATATTTTTGAGAGGTTGTCAAAACTGGAACACATCTCATATCATAATGTTAATTGCATGCATAAAGTACATATTTTTGAGAGGTTGTCAAAACTGGAACACAGAGACATGATTAAGAAAACAAACACTATGAGCCTATGACTTTAGTTGTTGAAGAAGAGAAATTGAAAGACAACAATGACTTGTAAGGAAATCTAGTAGCACCATGACTACCTCCTCAATTGCAGCTTCTGCCACATTTTCTCAATATTTAAGGTCATCATATGTTAAATTCATACAGCATACTTGAAGAAAATATCAAACTCACTATGTTTGGCCTGAAAAAATGATAGTTATCAACATAATAAAGTGACAATCAACCATACAGAAAAAAAAAAAAAAAAAAAAACCTGAAGCATCAACAACTTTTCATTGATTCTTATTGGCAGAAATTTCATGAAGCTCTCCAATCTATGTTTCATTTCTTTTAGACTATTTAATCCTTAACTTACTTACCTGTAGCTATATGCCTCTGTAGTTAACTCTGCATCGGAATACAAAATTCCCTACAACGGAAGTAGAAAATTTCTTAATAACATTCAAAAACCCAAATCCATAACTCATGTCTTTATATACTTACATTAATCTCTATGAATTTATTTTATAGGCAACATCCCTTTTTCATTTTTAAGCTTAATTCCATAATACTCATCCAAACAACAACAATTCAGAAACTCTAAAGCAAATTCACCAACAAAATTAATTCATATACGGCCAGCCAGAGAATAAACCACAAATTTTCTCTTTAATCTAAGTCTTAAACCAACCCAAATTCTCTATTCAAATAACAGAACCAGAAACCCATCCTATTCAATACCCACAACCATTACAATTGATATACTACAAAATTTTCATTCCAACACCAACAGAATCATTGATGAAGAATATTCATATATTCATAATGAACTTTCACCGATTGAACCACAAGCAAACACAACATAAATTCAAACTTCTACTTCGTTCTGTCTTTAAAAAATTCCAATACAAACCAATCCTCAAACTGTTTAATTCTTTCCCAGTAAACCGTAAATCATTTTAAACATCACTGTAATTCAATACCCAAATCAATTAACCAACTAATTAATATCTCCAAGAAACCCATAAAATCATCAAGGAAAACACCCAATGAACTAATTTAATCGCAGAAAAATCAAGCCTCAACTAATGGGCATCTCAAGAATTTTAAAGAAAATCCAAAACTCACCTTGCCCAGTCCTCCTTCTTGGCCGTGAGTTCCTTGGAGCCTCTCCTTTTTCCATGGCCAGCACCTCCAACCCGTCTCCCTCTCTCTCTTTCTCGGTTCTCTCTCTTTCGGTAAACAGCAAGAACAGGGGAAATTCCCCTGTTGCTTTTCGACATTGCGTAACCGTGCGTTTGGCAAAGTGTTCTGAAACACAAAACGATTGAAAACAAAAACAGCTGAAACACGAAAAATGAAAACAACTCCAACCTGATTTCGAAAACAGGTTTGAGTACACTTACGAAAACAAGGGAAACACCACAAAGACGCGTTTCAGTATAAGTGCACAGTATCTAAACAGTGTATGAGGTCTCCAGTTCGATTCCTGGGAACAAATGATGAGGTTAGTTTTCATATCTTCTTCTTCTACACCGTTTAAAGCTTTTCTCTTTCATTATTCTGGTTGCAAGAGCTTTCTAATTGGGTTGGAAAAGGTGAATACGTGGAGCTTCTTTGTGTTATGGTATAGGAAAAATTCAATTGACTGGCCCTGGGATATCATTTTGAACTGGAGTTGCGATTGGAAAATGTGTTCTGTAAAAACTGTTAGAGCAAAACTAATAGTTGATGTATGCATGGGCATCTTAAATGCATGTGTTTATTGAATAGCCTTATCCGTTCTATTTGGTGGGAACCTCTTCTTTTAAATATATTGGTCTTGTCTTGTCTTCTCCACCATCACTGACTTTCTTCACTAAATTTATATTCATGCTTCAAATTAGACCGTGATAAGGAAGTTTCATGGTGTATGTGAACTGAGAAATGTAAACTATTCCTTTGTAGGATTTCTTTCATATGTAAGTTATCGTTGTTGAATGATTGTCTCAGAATCTCAATTATTAAAACTATCGTGTATGTGGGATGTTGCTTATCACTAAAAGAGTGAGCCATGTTGTAGATTAGTCACTTCAGGAATACTTAAAAATTCAGTACATATATGTTGTTTACAAATCTTTTAACTTTTTTTTCCTAACTTGGAATGTTATAATGTGATTCAAACTTTGCTCAACAAACCTTATCTTTATTGACTGTGGTTAGTAGTTCAAACTTTTCAAACTTTGCTTCACAACCGCTTTCCATTTTCGACCTCATTTCCGTTTGGGTGTTTTATGAAATTGCTTTCTTGTCTGTTGGGTTGGTTGTTGCTTAGTTGAGATGTTCTTATTGGGTATGCTTGGCAAAGGAGAAATTCAACCTTTTGTGGTCCATTTGATTTGTTGCATACCCGTTGCAGATTTCTTAAAAAAAATCAGCTATTCTTGGTCTTTCAATGACTTGTGTAAATGGGCATTTGATATATTTTTTAGTTGTTGGCTGTTTTTGGTGTTTAATTATTGCAGTTACTNAGATGGAGTTGGAAGGGGATCTCTGTTTTGGTCGTGTGGAGTTGTGGGTAAGCTTTGTTTGTTAGTAGGATTTGGTAGAGTTTTGTAAGCTACTGATTGTAGCTGTTGTTCCAGTGGTTGTTTCTAAGCTCAACAGCTACTGAGAGTACATCAATTTTCTGTCTTTCGATTCCCACCACCATATACCAAGATTTCTGCTGGAGTGTTTGTAATTATGTTTCTTCTATAAAATACTCATTCAT
Organism: Betula pendula; assembly: GCA_900184695.1. NCBI lineage: Eukaryota > Viridiplantae > Streptophyta > Magnoliopsida > Fagales > Betulaceae > Betula > Betula pendula. The sequence goes on from FXXK01002677.1 coordinate 20,938, forward strand.
AAAATTAAAAAAAAAAAAGAAAAAGAAAAAAAAGAAAGACCTGATGAGGGTAGAGACGTAGAGTATTAAGCATGTAAGGTGAGTTAACATGGAGAGGAACCACTATGGATATTCCACATCCTAGTACCGCAAAATTATTCTTGTCCATGTATTTATCATTCAAATCATACTATTTCAACCAAAGAAATCACATGTTTGAGTTACTTTGATGTGCAATTGATCAGATATAATGAATTACATCTGTTCTTCTATCTTTTTTAAATTCTGTTATTCTCATCAGTATAACGAATTACAATTTGTATCTCTTTGTCTTTTAGTTTCTTTACACGTGAATCTCAGTTTTTCAGATATATTTTCTTCATATAATTAACATATGTGTGACTCTTTAAATATTCTTGTTCTAATGTTTGTAAGAAATTATATGGGTGGATGGTCATATTCCATTCATATGTTTATATCTTTTTTTTTTCCTTGTAATATTTGCGGAAAATGTGTGCTTCGTATATGGTTGCAAAATGCAAAATGTGGGGATTAGTGCTGTTAATATGTAGCTCTTTGTGGGATATCTGTGTGCTTGGGCAACATGATCATTGGATGTTTTCATATATATTCTTCTTTCAACAATAACCAGAGCACTGAAGCATCTGAATTGAACTGTCTCTTGATTTTTGGTTTACAGTCCTTGTACTTAATCTCTCTTTTGAAATTGTCCTAGATTATCTTATATGTTTCCCTAAAACTAAGATATTGATGATGTTTTGGTTTGTTGATGATTTTGGGTTGATTGAATTATTGATCAAGAAAGGAGATGATGTAAGTGAGTAATTAGTTGGTCATGAATCAAGGACTCGAAAAACAGAGTCAAAAGAGGAGTTGTTTGAGACCGAATCAAAGGCCTTCTTGACCGGATATAATTTTTGTTGTTTTTCTCTCGTGTTCAATTGACTAAAATGATGTTTGATATTATAATTTTTTTTTAAAAAAAAAAGTTATACAATTTTTTATACGGCCTCTAAACTCGACACAAACCCAACAAGAAATTAGCAAGTTAAAATTGACGAGTGTGACCTGTTTAATTAAATAGATTGGTAAAGGCTTGACATATATAATCTTATATTCATGTCTCCAGACGACTCAAACTCAACACGTGGCATAAGGGCTGATAATTTTTTACACAACCTGAGAACTCGACACTAACCTACACAAAATTAGCGGGTTAAGGTTGAAGGGTATGACCTGTTTAATTAAATAGATCGGGTTATGATTGATCTATATAGTGTTATATCTATACATCGACACAATCCAAATCCAACATGCGAACACAAATTTTCATCCTTAAAAAAAAATGGTCCTATTAATATTACATTCGCATAATCACCTCTTGGGTGAAAAGAGAGATAAAGGAAAGATGTAGCCTAAGCAACATTAGGGACTTTGCAATTAGTGCATATGGGACATATCACTTGATTTGCAACGGTTGGGTGGTCACCTTTGTCTCTAATTTTGCAACCTGAGTTTCTTTACTATTATTTTTAAGCCTTTAAAAGTAGACTTTTGCATATATGGACAGGCCACTTGTAAGATAAGAAAACCGCTATCAAGATAGGAATTTTTCTCCAACTTTGGTGCAGACGGGGGATTGATATGAAAATTTTGGTTTAATCTTTGTGTAGGTGCGGTTTTGTTCTTGTTTGTGTAGTTTGCAGAGTGGTTGTTGCTTGGCTTTGGAGTCTGTTACTTAGCCTTGTTGTTTTCCCATTGTTTACTGAAAAGAGGATGTAATTGTGCTTGTTTGTTGGCTATAATATTTCTTTTATTATTAAAAAAAAATTGTTGTTTTTCTCGTGTTCAATTGACCAAAATGATGTTTGATATTTTATTTCTTACAAAAAAACAGGGTCCTATTAATTTTAGAGTCACGTAATCACATACCGGGTGAAAAAGAGAAATAGAGGAAAGAAGCCTACGCAACGTTTAGCCTAAGTATCACTTGATTTTAAACCGTAGTTTCTCATACAACTATTTTTTCACGAACTCTTTTTTTCTTTTCTTTTTTTAAACCGTAGCTTCTCAAATTCTCTAACTCATTATTGAATCAGAAGCATTTTTTTTTTCTCGTTTTTTATACGGTTGATTCTTAGTCCCTTTATTTCATAAAATTCACATTTAGGATGGGTTGAATCTCATATCATTTACAGAAAAATAGTTATTATTACACAAAATGACCATCAGTACATCAAGAATCTACATCAAGGTTGGTTTTTTTTTAATATATATATTTTTCTCTTCTTCGTTTTACCACTTCAAGATAGAGTTACTGACTAGTTTAGATTTGTGGATATGAAAATCTCAGTGTCCAAGTCTAACTTTTTTAAAGAAAATAAAAAAATCTAAGCTTCAGGCTTCACTGCCACTAAAAAAAAAAACGCTGTTTTACGTCTTTGTTTTTTTTTTTACATCGTTTGTTATAAAGGATGTTAAAGTTTGTATTTTACATCACTTTCCTACATAGATGTAAATTTTTATCTCTTTTTCCCATAAACGATGTAAATTTTTACATCGGTTACATCGGTTTATTAACGAGATGTATTTATTAATGAGATGTAAAACTGTGAAAAAACGATGTAGAGTTTTATATCGTTTATCAAGCAAACGATGTAAACATTTACATCTGTTTATTAAAGAAATGTAAAACTGTAGAGTTCTACATTGCGTTTTGAAAAACGATGTTAAAAAAATAATAATAATTATCTAACGTCTTTTTTTTTTTTTAATCAAAACGTTGTAATCACACGTCATTTATGGTGTATTAGAAATTACGATTTTATAAATAATAAATGCGATTTTAAATTAAAATTGATGTCTTTTTTGTTCCAAAACGTTGTTTTCACACGTCATTTAGAATAAAAGCGATGTAAAAGATTTTTTGAAAGCCGCGCCATCTGCTTTTCTTCCCCAACCTCTCCCGCGTACTTAATTAATTCTCTGTCTCTCAGCCCTCTTCTCTCGCTCTCTCTCTCCACCATATCTTCTTCTTCTTGTTGCCTCGAGACCCTCTCTCTTCTCCTATATTTATAACGTGCCCTGGAATTGCAAGTAAGTTCTGGGTTTTGCTTTTGTTCAATTTCTGTTGCTGTTGTTGTAAAGTCTGTAGCATTTGGTTGATTTTTGACTCTCTGCAGCTCAAGATTCATCCGATCTCTCTTCCCCTTTGTTGTGCTCTGTTTAGATATGCTAATGACGGTGTATAAGCCCACCGTGAGTACCATTATTTTGGGGAAAAAAAATTTGTTGACTGTTGTTTACATTAATGGCCGAAAGAGAGGAGCATATCCTGGGTTGTGAACCGGTTTGAGAAGAAAAAAAAAACGGATTTCTTTTGGGACTGAGTGTTTTGATTTTTGTTAGGTTTTGATACCAGTGGCTGAAATTTATAGGGGATTTGGCGTTGGGTCTTGTTTCTGGTTGTAATTTGATTTCTGAGAGCCAAATGTGAAATCCGTTTTGAGTCATTATATTGTTCAATTAACTAGAATGTTTTCTAGGAATAGAAAAAATCATGTCTCTGAACCGAAGCAAGGTACAGGAAATCTTTTAAAAGAAACAAAGGGATCTTGTTGTACATATTGATTTGGTTTTTCCTGGTTTTCTACTTTCTAGGCTACCAAATGAACCGAAAGAGAGAGTAGTGAATATTTACAGGTCCCATTATCTTAGTTACAGTACCAGGAAAAGCTACCAATATACACAAACAACCAAGTAAATCACTTGGTTTCATAAAAAAAAAAAAAAGTAAATCACAAAATTGCAAATAAATAGCTGAAAGCACTAGCTAAATCAAATATTTGAACTAGTTTGAATAATTACATCCAAACAAGTATACAAAGTAAATCCCAATGTAATTAACAAAGAACTCCAAAAACAACAGCTCTTCAACAGCCTTTATTTCATACCATATTGTAGATGAGTCAAGAGTAATACCAAAAAGATAACCCCCCCGATTTAAGCAAAGATGACAAATTTTGTTGAGGTTTCCTTGCTATCTCCTCAGTTCCCAATCATAACTGCAAGTATAAATGCTGTTAAGATTTGGAATTTGATACTTTGAATGAAAGTAGAGGACCCTGGGAGAGAGAAACAGAGAGAAAAACAAATATAAAACCTGCAAATGCAAGGCAACACACTAAATCAGCCTGATTGGACTTCTATAGTAAATGTATCTCTATATATTCCTGCGAAAGCAATACACTGTCAAGTAAGGTGGGAGGAAGAAAAAGTAAAGTGGGTGGAAAAATCAAAGAAAGACTATCTATATTCAAATTAAAGCAACCAAAGTCCCAACAAAAAAATATATAAATTTCATATATATGTATGACATTTCATACAATTATTAACGGTTCCATTTCATATAAGACTCGTACACCTCAAAGATGCAGTCGCGATTCCAAACAGTATGAGGCTGACTTAAGTGAAGAAACAGTCACCAGATGCAGCAAACACTCGTCACAAAAAGCAAGGTTCTGAGTACGTAAGACGAAAGTAGGCCAAAAAGTAAACAATTAACTTGGCTCTTTATTTCTATAGTTAATGTCGGTTATCAAAAAATGGTTATGAAAACAAATTAAAAGATTTTGGAGCATACGGAAAAGCCATTGGAAAACGTCCAATGATGTTCAAAGTCACCAAATAACTTTGGCCTATACAATGGCTTAGCTCATTAGTAATCTCCTAGGCCAACTTGACTTCATTATACTTGCAAAATCATCATTTGATACACTTACGTAAAAATTTTGCATATCGGCAATTAAAGTACCCCGAAACATCTCAAGAATAAATCTTTTCTCAAGAGTAACCCCATCAGGCGTGAAATGGCAATAGGAGCCGCAGTGCTTAGTGATTTTAAATTTTTAATGGTAATATTATATCGGCTGTCTACGAGTGTTTCTCTTTGGTGGATGTTAATATAGGGTAAGCTCATATAGTATTGTTAGCATTCTCTTTGTTTAGGAGGCTCTCTCATCATAATTCAATCAATAAAGCCAAGATTTTTTGATTGAAACTTTTCATCGACCATTGGAGACATGCTCCAATTGCTTCAAAGTTGGACCGCTTCGAATACCTTTCATAGTGCTAATTTTAGAGTACATCAGTTTGCAAAATGAGCCGCTTTCCACATAATTTTTGGAAGCATTCATAATTTTTTTCCCCTTTTTTCTCTCTTCTGTTAAAATTTATAGTGAGAAAGACTCACCTATGTAATTCCTCCCCTTTCTTGTATTGCCTACAAAATATTATTTTTGTAATAAATTATTTTATCTCATGCAATTCATATAACTTACTTTTTGTTTAAGATGACAAAAGTCCGTGGACAAATTAAACGGGAAAATATGAACTCAATTAAATGTCATAATAGTCCAAATCTCATGGGCGTTGTGGGTAACATATGAGTAGTTTAACTCATCAATACAATATTTCATACCCAAAAAGAAAACAGAAAATTAAAAACTACATGAGCTGGTGCATTGCCATTAATTAGCGGAAGAAAAAATAGTTACTGCGCGGTGCGCTTCTTGTACAAGATGCGGTAACGCTTCTGGCCAACTGTTATCACATCACTGACTTGAGAGTGTTCTCCAACCCACAGTCTACAGCCAATAATCAAAATCAAAATCGCTCTTAAGACCAACCACTTACATCAACAAGAACAATCTTTTAAAGCAAAAAAAAGCTAAAAAAAAAAAAAAAAAACGTTCGAAGCTCTGTTTGGATGCCAAGAAACCAGAGAAACAGAAAAAAGATGTAGCGCTAAGTTTTGGGTCTTAAGAATTATTTATTTTCTCGCGTCTTCTCAGCAACCAAACAGAATAAACAATGAAGAGTTGAGAATACCTCCGATACGTACGGTGACTGGTTCAAGACTCACCCCTAACATTAAAAAAACGAAAGTTTCTTCGAACACTGTACCTCGAACGGATCTGCGAGGGAAAATGGGTGAGCGTCGGTGCCGGGAGAAAATGGGGAGGCGGGAATCAGTGCGGGGAGGGAGGGAGGCGGCACTGTCTTGTGGTGGCTGGCTCCTTCTTCAGCGGTGGCCGGGATGGGGTGGAAGAGGGGGGGAGGGAAATCGTTTGGGGAGAGAGAGAGAGTTGCCGGAGTGCGGTACGGTGGCGGCGGCACTGTCTGTCGGTGGCGCGCTGATTGGTGATTGGTGGCTGGAGCTCCTTCGCGGTGTCGGCGGTGGGTGGAAGAGGGGGGAAGGAAATTCGCTTGGGGAGAGAGAGAGATTCGGGGGAAAAATGAAAAATTGAAAATGAAATAAGAGAGCAGGTTTTGTTTTCATCCCATATTTCGATTTTTTTTTTTTTTTTTTTTTTTTTAAAAAACTGAGTGGGGACGACGTGGCCTTTGGCCACGTCGTCCCAAGATGGACGCTGGGAGAACATTGGAGAACGGGAAGCATTTCCCTATAACTGGAATCAGGAGATATCGAAACATATCGTCAACGACATGTAACATGTCGTCGCAGACGTTAAGCATTAATCTTTTTTTTTTTTTTTTTTTTTGAAATGGGTCGGACCCTCAATATTAATCTGAAAAAATCTTGCTCAGCAAGTCAATGCGATTAAGAAAATCAGGAAAACAATTCTGCCATACACCCTCTAAAGACGAGTATGGCCATTTGCCATAACAATGAAGCTACCCCTTTGCCTCCCTAACGTATGGGAAACCATGCCATTCCTGGATCAATCCTCCAGAGTCGCGAATATGCATCAATCAATATGGACCTACCGTCGGCCGCACGGATTTGGGTTTTGTAGTGCTTGAACAATCCTCCAGTGCATCCCTTCAAATTGATGATGCGTTGAAATCCCAGATCAGGCAAACAGAAACTGCTTTTGTAAGCCACAACCTCCCGGCTTATTGTAGGATCGTTATTGAAGGGGGACACCAGAACACATGGCTGCTAATACAGAGCCAGTGGGAGTTACGGACAACTAACACCCACTTCCCATTCTCGATTTTAAATCAATAGCCGCATTCCCAAGTTTCCCTTTTACCATCCCAACACTGGCTTCTTCCACTTCATAATTTGTAATCCTGCGACGGATAAAATTCTCTTCATAAATTTAGTATTAAATAAGTGTCATTCTTTTAATTTAAGTATGGTATTTGCGACAACATTATCTGTTGTCATGGATAGGTATTAAATAAAGCCTTTCTTTATGGTATTCTGACGACATTATCTATTGTCATGGATATATACTTATCTGACGACGACCACGATCGTTGGAAATATATTCACTTTTAAAAAACTTTTTGTGTTATTAAAGTAATCATGGTTATTTCTCGTATATCTTACTTCATTTCAACCGTTTTTGGATATCAACGATGTCTTTAATTGTCGTTAGGAATAGTTTTATATTGGCAAGCATTATCAACTTGCTATTAGTCGTCTTTAATAACAAATTCTTGTAGTGTTCATAAAAAATTGTTATTACACTATTTTCATTACATAAAAAAGTACCTTTAGCATTTGAACTTCACTTAATTATTATACATCTCAAAGTTTTATCTGTGGATAGTAGACTCAATATCCTTGAACTATCATACTAGTGATAAAATCGAAGAACTAACACATCAGTATATTAAATTTCATTATTTTTTCAGCCTATAAAGCACTAAAAAATTAGGTCTTTAAACGATTTGTTGTCATTGCATAATATCATAAACTCTAACATCATACAAATATTCCACACTTTTCTTTTTTTTTAATTTTAAATTTGTCGAATTAAGTGGTAGTTTATTATTATTTTTTTTTTAAAAAAAAACGAAAATCTTATATTTTTTTAAAAAAATTAAATTTGGACAAATGAGTGGTTGTATTTAAAAAAAAATAATTTTTTTTGTTTTTTTTTTTTTTATTTTTAGTTTTATGATTTTTTTTTTTATATTTTATTAAGGGTATTTTCGTCTTTGAGAGGATATTAACAATTGTTGGAGTTTGGAGGACATTATCGCAAATTGATAGTTTAAAAGAGACATTGTTAATTGAGTAGTATTTGAGGGATAAATAAAACTTTTCCTTTATTTATGTACTATTTTTTTTCTCTATAGTTCATTGAATAGCATCTCACTGACAAAACCTCCAAAAGAAAAATGATTGAGCCCTTGCATATTCTTTTGCTTTTGCTAACTTTACTGTTCTTATGTAAGGAATATAGCATGTGACAAAAATCAAAGGCAAATGATTGGCAGCAGATAAAGTAATCTGTTAAATAATTAGGAGGATTAATAAGAATGTTATTCATAAAATATTTTGTGCCAGCATGGCTGCATATTTCACCCAATCATAATTCCTTCTCCAGTCACTTCAACTTTCAGTAACTATTTATATACCAAACGAAAACCAGCTTTAATTTGTCATAACTTCTAAAATTTTGAAGAAAGTAATGGGTTTGTGGTCCCAATCCATCTGGCTTACTTACTTTCTTCTTTCATTTTGAGGAATGGGTGCTTCCTTCCCTCTTCGGCAGTTCGCATTTCTCTTTCTTTTTCAGTTTTCCTTCCTTGTGAGTGTGGGCTAAAAGATCATATTAAAGAGGCTAAAGCTTGAAAGAGACTTGGTATTCAATAAAATCCTCTTACTCTTCTAATTCTAAGTATCTTTCTTCTTCTAGCTAATAACTAATTATCTCATTGAATTGTATTATTTTGACTAGATTATAAATATAGTTAATTACTTTATTTGTTAGTATGTGGCTGTTAGGCCCCCACACAGGCCATACTCACATTAACAGACAACACAAAATTACTAAATTGCTAGGTTGTCTAGATGCTTTATTGTTTGAGTGTAGATATGTGATTAAGTAAAGTAAATGCCAATCCTGTTCATGATGTTGATTTCTTCTTCTTCTTCTTTTTTTTTTTTTTTTTTGAGTAACATTATGGTTATTATTGATGTAATGGCTTTGTTGAGTTCATAAATAGAGAATTGATTACGTGTTCAATTTTTTGTAAAAAAAAAAAAA
>FXXK01002678.1:1380-11380 GCA_900184695.1 Betula pendula
TTTTTTTTCATTTTTTTAAAGGACTTTTAAAAAGGCGGGAAAAAAAAGAATTAAGAAAGATTCTTAAACAGCGGAGAATTTAAAGAGCTGGAAGGAAAAAAAAAAACTTTGGGTAAAGATTTTTTCATAACGCTTAAATTTGAAAACTGGGGGAAAAAAAAAGAGAAATAAACAAAAAAGGAAACTTGGGAGATTGAAACACAAAAAAAAAAAAAAACCGGGTTTTCTCCAAAGGGAGAAAAAAAACCACAAAATTTAAGTCTCTTGCTCGAAGGGGTCCAGAAAAAAAAAAAAAGTTCTTTAAAAAGAATTTTTTCCCGGGCCCAAAAAACCTTAAAAAAAAAAAAACAAAAAAAAGGTTAATTTTTATTCAAAAAAATTAGGGTAATTTATTTATTAAAAAAAAATAAAAATAAAAATAAACTTTAAAGTTAATTTATTTTTTGCAAAATTTATTCTTTGTAAGGTCTACACATTTAAAACCGAGTTTTTTTTCTCTCGAATTTGGGTTTTTGCAAGGAAAAAACGAAATTTTCCTTTTCCTTGGAGTGGTTTCGTGAAGATTGGTTTTTTTTCAAAAAAGCCCATTGAAAAAAATCAAGTTTACTTATTTAAAACTTTATTCTTTTTAACATCTTTTCCTTTTTTTGAAAACATTTGATTTTTCCACGAATTTTTAAAAAAAGTTTGAATGTTCTAATTTTCCAAAATTATTGGCTTTTTGTTCTTGAAATGAAAAAGGAAATTTTAGGGGTTTTTTGGAAAAAAAAAATTATTTTTATTTTTTGGCACTAGGTTAATTAAAAATTTCCAACAAAATTCTAAAAATGGGAAATGTGATTCCAAAAAAAAACTTTAAACTTAAAAAAAAAAATCCTTCAAAAAGTTGGTTTTTTGCTTTTCATATAAGAGGGAAAAAAAAAAACTTTGAAGCACAAAAACAAAAAACTTTTGCCTTGCGCAATTAATATTTTCTTGGCTTTCAGCAAGTTGAGGGGGGAGCCAAAAACTGAAATTTTTTTTGCGCTTTCTTTGTTTAAAAAAAAAAAAACCAAGAAAAAAACAAAAGTTTTTTTTTTTGGAGTTTTGGTCCTAGGGAAAAAAAGTGACATGTTTAAACCAAACTTAGGTAACTTCTTTGCGAATCAATTTTTTTGCCAAACCCCAAGGCAAAAAAAAAATTCTGCAAATTCGGAAGTTTAGCTTTACTTAAAAAAATTTTTCCAAATGAGGTGGAATTTTTTTAAAGGATTTTTTAACCATAAAAAAAAACCTAAGAAAATCTATTTTGGTTTTTTGGGCCAAGTAAAAAATATCTTAAAAAAAAAAATTCTTTTAAAAAAAAAAAAACAGCAAAATTAAAAAATTTGAAAGAAAATTTTTCTTTTTGGGGGACATTGAATTTGAAAAAAAATCTAACAACATAAAAAGCAAAAAAACCACTAAAAAAAAAAAAACATTGGATTTGTTTCTGGGTTCCTTTTAACTTGCCGTTTTTAAATTATAAAGTAAAAATTACCAAATTTCAAATTTCCCCTTCTATTTATTGCTTAATGTTCAAAACATTTTTTTTTTCCCAATTCATCTTTTTAATTCGAGTTTTTTTGGGGTTGTTGGCCATTTCATTTTTGGGGGTTTGCATTTAAAAAAAAAATTTTTTTGATTTTTCTTATAACCAAAAAATTTTTTTCTTTGAGGGAAAAAAAGATTCTTTTTTTTTTAATTATTAGAATTGGTTTTGATTTAAAAAAAAAAATTTCCATTTTCTTTTTTAAGTTTGTTTAAATTTCTGAAAAAGGAAACCCAAAAAAAAAAGGGAAAAAATTTAAGGTTTTTCCACCCATTCATGCTCATTTTAAAAATTCTTTTTTGCATTAATTTTTTTTTGAAAAAATTTCAACTTTAACAACATTTTGTTTTTTCTCATTTTTGTTTGATCCAAAAAAATAATTTTAATCAATCAAAAAAAATTTAATAATTTTTGCAACAATGGAGTTAAAAAATCATCATTTTCTTGGTTTTTGGGTAAAAAAAAAAACAAAGGTAGTTTGTTTTTCAATTTTTTTTCCTCTAGGTTAAAAAAACCTTTTTTTTTTCTTAAAAAAAGAAAAAAAAATTCCAAACCTTTTAGTCTTTTTTCATTAACCATTTTTTTTGCTTCTTTTGGGGCTGTTTTCAAAAAAAAAAGCCGTTAAAAACAAGTGCTTTTTGGGGGGTCAAAAAATTTAAAAAAAAAAAAAAACATTGGGGATTTTTTGGGGAAAAAAAAAAATTCAGAACTTTTTTCAAAAAAAAAAAAAACCGGGTTGGTTGTTTTTTTTCCAAAAAAACATTAAAAACCTTCTTTCAGAAAAAAAATGAGGACCGTTTTTAAAAAAAAAAAAATTGCCAACTTTTAAACAATTTCCATTTGGAAAATTAAATTTAAAAAAAAATCTTTATAAAAAGCAAAAAAAAAAGCAAAAAAAAAAAAGCTAAGTTAGCAATTTCTTAATTAAAGCTTTCAAAAAAAGTCGGGAAAAAAAGCTTTTTTACGGGGCAAAAAAAAAAAGTTTCTTCATAGTCAAATTAACCTTCTTTTCCTTGGTTAAAAAAAAAAAAAAGATGTTTTTATGTTTGCTTTTTTTCCCTTAAACGGTTGACATTTTGGGCAAAAAATCACCAAAAAAAAAAAAAACTTTTAACTCTAAAAACAAAAAAAAAAAAACTTGGGTTTTAGGCAAACCTTAACTAAAAAAAGCATTTTTAAACTTTGTTTTTTCAACTTAATTTAAAAAGTAAAAAAAAAAAAATTCCATTTTTTTTGGCTAGTTAATTGTTCCTTTAATCTACGATGCCCACAAAAAACCAAAAGCTATTTTTCATTTTATAAGGCCGCAAAGGAAAACAAATTTAAAAAAACATTCTTTGGGCTAAACTAAAGGGACTTTTAACTAAAAAAAAAAGTTCAAAAAGGTTGTTTTTTATTAAGATTTCCAAATTGTCTTGATTTTGCAATAATAAAAAATAATTTATTTGGATTTAGTAAAAGAGGGCAATCTTTGGAAAAAAATTTAATTGGCATTTCAGTTTTATCAAAAAAAAAAAATTAAACGTTATAGTTTCTTTATCACATAAATTGGCTAAATTGCTTAAATTTAAAGAATTAATTTTTTTTTTTTTTTGCTTTGGAAAAAAAAAAAGGGGGAACCATTTTTCCAAAACAAAAAGGTTAAAAAAAAAAACATTTTTTTTCAAAAATGGAAAAAAAAGATGAAGGGGAGTAAATAGTCAAAAAATATTTCCCAAAAAAAAAACTCCAATAAAAAACCTTTTAACCTCTTTTGAAAAAAATCATTCACCCAAAATTGTTTTTTTTGGAAACAAATATTTCCTTCCCATTTTCCCTTGGGGGAAAAAAGTTTTTTGAAAAGATTGAAAAAAAAAAAAAAAGCTTTTTTTGGACTTGTCTTTCCCGTTTTTCATATTGTTTCTTGAAGCCAAAGCGCTGGTTTTCCAATGGAAAAAAAAAAAACCATTTTCGTTCGAGCTTTTCTCCATGTGAAAGCTTTTTAAAAGGGGCATTTTAACCTTTTTAACAAAAAAAGTAAAATTCCTAAAAAAAATAAACTCTTTTTTTGGTACCCAAAATTTTTTCTTTTGGGTCCGTGAAAAAAAGGGCTCAGGCTTTAAAGTAAACACTAAATTTTGTTTTGGGGTTTAACCCCAAGCCTTTATTTTAAAAGGAAAGTTTTTCAATTTTGGTTAATTAATTTTCTTTGGGGGAATTTTTGGAAAATTTTCCCTTGTAAAAGTTTTTTTATTCCTTTGTTTTTTGAAAAAATAGGCTTTTCTTCAAAAAGAAGGGACCAAAAAAAGCATCTTTTTTGCAAATTTTGTTGTTCCATTTTCTTCCACATTGAATTTTTTTTGGCACGTTAGTTTGAAATGAAAAAGGAAAAATTAAAGCAAAGGGATTTCTTTAAAAAACAAAAGAAAAATTTTAAATTTAAAAAAAAAAAAAAAAAAAAAACTTTTTGGTTTTATTTCTTTAAAGGTGGAAAGGCATATTTTCCCCAAAAAACCTTTTCCTTTGTTAAAAAAAAAAAAGGACCACCCAAATTCTTTTTTGTTTTCTTTTCCCAAAGTTTTTTTAGCATTAATCCTTTAAAAAAAGGTTTTTCTTTTTTGCCCATTTTACCCAAAAATTTTTGGGCTAAAAGGGTTTTTTTGGTTTAAAAAGTCTTTTTTAAAAAATGGTTTTTTTCTTTTTAGCCTTTAGTAATTTTTTTTCTTTTCTTTCCAAAAAGAAAAAACCAATTTTTGGAGGGGACTTGGAATTCTTTTTGGGAAAGTGAGAAATTAATTTGTTTCTAATTTTTTTGAAAGTAAAAATTTTCTTTCAAATTTTCTTTTTCATTTTTTTTCAAAAAAAAGTTTTTTTTAAACTAATTCTTCAATTTCAAAAAATCCAGTTTTCCTTTCTTTTTTTTTTTTTTAAGAGTTTTGTTATTTTTAAAAAAAAGTCAATGTAGTTAAATAAGTTTTTAAGTTTTATTAAGTTTTTTATTAAGTATTTTTTCCCAACATAAAAAAAAACTCAAAATCAATAAGGGCATTCTTTTTTTGAAAGTTTTCTTTCATTTTTTAAAAAAAGAAATGGTTTTTAAAATTCATCATTCAATATTCTTCAAAAAAAAAAAAAAAGGACTTCCCTTTCAAAATTCCTTCTTTTTGCCATTTTAAAAGGGCAAAGAAAAAAAAAAAAAATTTTAAAAAAAAAAAAAGCCAATTTTTCTTCATTTTTTCGGCTCTTCCTTCTTGTTCCGATTTCGCTTTCCTTTTCTTTTGAAATTCATTTCCCCAAAGTTCAACCTTCAGGGGGCTTTTTCTTTTTTGAAATTTCTTTTTTTTTCGCTTTCCTTCTTTTTTCAAAAGGCGGGAAGACAAAAAATTTTCTGGGAAACTTATTTAGTGTCCAGGCTTTTGGTTTTGACCACTCGAAAAAAAAAGCCAAAGTTTTTGGGAGGGTTTTCCCTTTTTGGCTTTGGTTTTCGCCCCTTAGTTGAAGCCTCTTTTTTCTTTAAATTTTTTTTTTTTTTGGATACTTTTATTTTGAACGTTTTTTTTTCTTCCTTTTTTTCTTTCATTTTAAAACTTTTTTGAAAACGGTTTTTTTTTGTGATAAAAAAAAAAAGGCGCCGTTTTACTTTTATTCGTCGTTCACTCTTTTCCTTCTTTTCTTTTTTCTTTTCCCTCAAAACTTTCTTTGAATTTGAGAGGGGATTTTTTGAAGTGCGAGAACTTTCTTTTTTTTGGGCTTTTTGCTCTTCTTTCTCGTCTTTTTTCAAAAAACATGAACACTTCATTTTGGTTTCCCAATTTAAAGTGGGAAACCCAAAAAAAAAAAAGTTTCATTTCAAAAGGGGGGGGGGGACTTCCAATCTTTGTTGGAGATTCTTTTTAAGCTTTCTTCAAAAATTTTAAGCTGTGGGAACCTTTGCCATCCCCAAAAAAAATTTGCTTTTGGGGCAGGTTGACCTAAAAAGAATTTTTTCTTCAACATTTTTCCAAAACATTAGTAATTAAACATTTTTGGCCAAAGAAGCTTTTTAAAAAAACGAAAAAATTTATGATGTTTAGTTGAAAATCTAGGTAAAAAAAAAAACAATTTATTTTTTCAAAGAAAAAATAAGGATTCTTCAAGATTTCATACAAAAAAAAGGAAAATTTTTTAAAATTTTTCATTTTAAAAACTCATTGGGCACCCAAACACCTACTTTTTTTTTTTGAATTTTTAAGGGATTTTCCTTTTTCACTTGAATTTGTTTAACCCTTTCATTTAAGGGTTTTCCACTTTTCCAAAGTTTTTTTTAATTTCCCAAAGATTTTTCCTTTTTTTGCGGGAATTTCGGGCAAAAAGCGGGAAAAAATTTTCGGGTTTTTTTTTTAAAAAAAAAAAAAAAAAAACCTCATTTTTGGCAAAAAATCTTAAAAAAAAAAAAAGGCACCCAAATATTAAAACATAATTTAAATTGCTTTAGCATTGAAAAGTTTGAAATTTAAAAAACGTTTGAATATCAAACGTGTCATTTTTTTTTTTCCCAATTCTTTTCCTGCAAGATTTAAAGAGACGTTTTGTTTTCTCAATTTAAATTAATTTTTTGTTTTTGGGAAATTTATAGGGGGGGAACCCATTTCCCTTGAAAATTTTTTTTAAAAAATTTTTCCAAAAGGGCTTTTTTTTTTCCAATTAAAATCTTGAGGCTTTTTGGAAAAAATGTAAAATTTTCAAAAATTTTTTTCCTAATTTTTTTTTCTTCCAATCAATTGTTAAATACTTTTGGATTTTTTCCATTTTTAAAATTTTAAAAAAAAGGGAGGGGGGGCCTATTTTGAAAAGAGTTTTTTTGCCCTTCTTTGGCATAAAAAAAAAAAAAAAAAAAATTTTTCAATTTTTTCCATTTTTATTTTGTTTTTTGCCATGTCGTTAAAAAAACCTCTTTTGGAATTTGTTTTAAAAAAAAAAAAGCCAAAAAAAAATTTACTTTTTGAAAGGTTTTTTTAGGGCTCTGATTTTTTTTTTAACCCAATTGTTGCCCCAAAGATTTTAAATTTCAACCCTTAAAGAGGGGGGGGGTGAAAAAATTTTAGGGGGTTTTTGATTGGCCAAAAACTTTTTTCTTTTAAAAATTTAAAAAAAAAAAAATTATACTTTTTTGGAAATTGAAGAAAAAAATTTAGGGGAAAATAAAAAAAAAATATTTTAAAGAAAAAAAAAAAAAAAAACAAAAAATATAATTTTAGAAAAAGGAGAATGATTAAAAAAATAATGAAAGCAACAATTTAAAATTAAAAGAGAAAGATAGGGAAGGAAAAAAGAGAAGGATTTCAAAAAAACTTCGGTTAAAAAAAAATTTATCGTTTGGTTCTGGTCTTTTTTACCTGGAGACCTAACGTCCACTTTTTTTCCCCCAAAAAAAGGCCACCCACCCACTTTGCAGATTTCAAAATTTCCAGCTTTTAAAAAAAACCAAAAAGAAACTTCCCTTTTGCAAAAAAGGTGGAAGTCAAAAAAAAAAAACCTTTTTTAAACAAACACCAAAAAAAAGAAGTACACCGACTCTTTTTCTTTCAACAAAAAAGGTTTGGTTTTGGGAAAAAATTTCTTCCTTTTCCCAACCCCAAAAAACCTCAAACCAAAAAGGGTCACAACAACCCTCCTTGACACAAAATTGGAAATGGTTGGGAAATTTCGAGATTTTTGAGATTTCTCTTTTTTCACAAAAATGACAAAAAATTTTCTTTCCTTTTTTTTGAGAAAAAAAGGGATATACAAAAAAAAAAAATTGAAAGGGCTTTTTTACAATTTTTAAAAAATCTTTCTCACTAAAAAAAAGAAAAAAAAAAACTCTTTTTTATGGGAAATTTTGAAAAAAACTTTGGGAAAAAAAAAAAAAAAGCTCACAAAGGGAAAAAATTTTTTTTGAAAATTTAAGATTTTGGAAAAAAAAAAAAAAAAAAAAGAATTTGCTTCTTTTTTGAGGTTTCTTTTTAAAAAAAAAAAAGCTTGGCTTGTTTTCGTCAAAACTTTGTTGCTTTGATTTTAAAAAAAAAATTGGAGGACTAAACAGTGGGGAAAAAATTTAATGTAATTTTATTAAAGTTTTAATAAAAAAAAGCAAAAGAAAAATATTAAAAAACCGTTTGGAGAGATTTTTTGGGAAAAAATTTTGGCTTTTTTTAAGCTGATTTTTTTCAAAAAAAAAAGTTGCAAAATGGTTGCTTAAAGCTAAAAAACTTTCAAAAAAGTTAAAAAAAGGAGTTTTTAGGTTGCTAAAAAAAAAAGCCTTTTTAAAACTTTTTCAAGAAGTTTGATTTTCCAAAAGTTTGAAAAAAAAAAAAAAAAAAAAAATTTGGTTTGCTAGCTTTTAAATTTTTCAAAGTTTTTTTTTTAAAAGGGAATTTGGTTGGTTAGCTTTAAAAAACTTTTTTCCAAAGAGTTTGATTTTTTCAAAAGTTTTGCAATGGTTTTTTTGCTTTTAGCTTTTAAAAATTTTTTCAAAAAGTTTTTAAAAAGAAATTTAGTTTTTGCTTTTTTTTAAGGCTTGATTTTTCAAAAAAAGTTTTAAAAAAAAGAATGGGTTGCCAGCTTAAAAAAAAAAACTTTTTTTCAAAAGAGTTTTTTGGGACTTTTTCTCAAAAGTTGAAGAATTGGGTTGGCCAAAAGCTTTTAAAAAAAAAACCCTTTCAGAGTTTTGACTTTCAAAAAAAGTTTGAAGGAAAATTTTTTTGGGTTTGCCAAAAAAGCCTTTTAAACTTTTTCAAGAGTTTGGAAATTTTTTTTTCAAAAAAGTTTTGAAAAGAAATTTGGGTTTTTTTTTGCCCAAAGGGGCTTTTAACTTTCAGGAAAAAAGTTTTTTTTGACTTTCAAAAAAAAGTTGAGAATTTTGGTTTTGCCAAAGCTAAAACTTTTTCAAGAGGTTGATTTTTTTTCAAAAAAAAGTTTTGAAGAAAAATTGTTTTTTGCACAAAGGCTAAAAACTTTTTCAGAGTTTGACTTTCAAAAGTTTTGAGAATTTTTTGGGTTTGCCAAAGGCTCACTTTCAAAGGAGGTTTTTGGATTTTTTTTCAAAAAAAACGTTTTGGAAAAGAAAAAAATTTGGTTTTTTTGGCCAGCTTAAAAAAACTTTCAAGGAGTTTTTTTGATTTTAAAAAAAAAAAAAGTTTTTGAAAAAGGGAAATTGGTTTTTGGCCAGCTTTTTAAAAACTTTCAAGAGTTTGACTTTCAAAAAAGTTGAAAGAAATGGTTGGCTAAAAAAAAAGCTGATTTTCAAAAAAAAGAAAAACCCTTTTAAAAAGTTCTTTTAAAAAATGCAATTTTCGTATTTTTTTTAAAAAAAAAAAAATGTTATTTGAAAAAAAAAGGATCCTTTTTTAAGGTTCATTCTTTTAAGAAGTAAAAAAAAAAAAAAGAAGCCTTTTTTTAAAAAGGAGTTTTCAAAAATCAAATAACAAAAAGAAGCTTTTACAAAAGAAATTTATCCTTTAATAAAAAAATAAAAAGATTCTTCAAATCTTGAAAGTTCTTTCAGGGGCTTTAAAGGTTTTCTTGCTTTTGGGGAGTTCCAAAAAATTTGGCCTTCGGGGTTCATTTTTGGAAAAAAAAATCCTCTTGAAAAGAAAATGTTGGTGCGCTTTTTGAATTTGTTTCTTGCAAAAACTTATCATTTACTGAATATTTAAAAAAAAAAAAAAAAAACACATTAGGAAAAGCAAAACAAAGAAATTAGGAATTTGTTTTTATTCAAATCAAAAAATATTTTTGCAAAACAATAATTGGATTGGACGCCATTTCTTTTAGGCTTTAACCAACCAAAAAGGGTTTTTTTACAAGGGGGGAACTTAAAAAAAAGATCTTTTTGGGTGGGTTGGACAAAAAAAAAAAAAGGGGGACCATTTTTGGCTCAACCCAACCCCATTTAAAGTTCCCCATAATTTTTCAATAATATTTCTTTCGGGGCATTTGATTTTTTTTGAAGAATTTAAATTTAATTAAAACAGGGCAATGCCAAAAAAAAAGATTATCAATTTTTGCTATATGCAAAAACAAAAAATTTATTTAAATTCAGTTAAAAATTTCAAAAAAAAAAAAAAAAACTTTATTTTCATAAAAAAAAAACAAAACTTTTATAAAAATTGTTAAACGGTAATTACAAACTTTGGAATTTTTTTTGGCATTTTTTTAATCTTTTCCAATAAGAAAATTTTCCTTTTTTTTTCAAAAAATTTACTTCTAAAAAATTAAAAGGATTTTTTTTTGCCAAAAAAGTGTTTTCCTTATAACAATGTTTTATGGTTTTTCAAAAAAAAAAAAAAACCCCAAATGTTTTTTTGAAAGCTTTTTTTTTTTCCTTTTAAGTTTTAAATAAAAAAAGGAAAAAAAAAGAAAAAGAGTTGATGATTTTATTTTAAAAAGGGAATTTTATTAAAAAAAGAAAAAAAAATTATTAAAATCTTT
>FXXK01002678.1:13880-16819 GCA_900184695.1 Betula pendula
ACCCCAACGGGCTGGGGTTGGTGGGGGGGCCCGCCCCCACCCCGCCCACCCCCCTTAGGATCCAAAAAGATTTCTTTTTTTTAACGGGGGTTTTTGGGGGGCGCCGTTTTGGGGCCCAAACCCGGGTCTAACCCCCATAAAAGGAAGTTCGCATAAAAAAACCCAACCCCCAAAAACCCTTAAAGTGTTTTGGCCGCGGCAACCCAAACCCCCCGTTTTGCCCACCCCCAAAAGAAGGTTTTGTTTCCCGCGTTTTTTAAACCCAACGGGCGGACCCCAAAATCTGGGGTGGGCCTTTCGGGAAAAAAAAAAAAAAAAAAAAAAAAACAAAACCACCCCCCCCAAAAAACCCCTGTTTGGTGGGGGCCCCACTGGGGAAAGCCCAACCCCCAAAGAAGGTTGGTGGGCCGTTTTGGGGGGAAAAATTTTTGGGGCGGCGAAAGGGGGGCCAACCCCCCCCCCCCCCCCCAAAAACCCCCACTTTTGGGGGGGAAGGGTGGCTTCTTGGCCAAGGGCCCAACCCCCCCTTTCCCCAAAATCGACAGCCCACCCCCCTGTTTTTCCCTTTTCTTTTTTTTTTTTTTAAAAAAAAAAAAAAAAATTAAAAATTTTTTTGGGGAAATTTTTTATTTAATTTTTATTTAAAATTTTACCCTTCCATATTAATTTTTTATATATTTTTTTTTTTTTTAAAAAATTTTAAAAAAAGAAATTTTTGGCCAACCGGTTTTTGTTCAGGGCAATTTCTTCCAATTGGGTTTGCTTTTTGGACGTTTTTTAGCACTTAACGAATCTGTTAAAAATTTTAACAGAGTTTTACTTCAAGGACTAAATTGTTTTTTTTTTTTTTTTTGCATACCACAAGGAAATGATTTGTAATTTTACCAAACCACATAGACTGATTTTGTATTTTATATTTTATATTTTTTTGAGATTTATGAATTTTTTTTTACTTTTGTTTTTTGTTGGACACTTTACCCTCAGAGGGCATTTTTAAACTTTAGGTATAAAAAAGTTACGTGCAAGGCACGTAACTTAACTTTCGTCCAAAATAACAGAAAAAAATGGACTGATGTTTAACTTACAAACATTGTCAAGATTAGGGTAGTCGAGTGTCACTTTTTGAACATTGGAGGTAAATGCAAATGGGGTTGAATACTTGAGGGGTAAAAGGTATTTTCCCCTTATTTCAAGGGGGCCTAAGAGGTAAGATCAAGGAATTCCTTATGATTAAGGAATAAGGAAACCCAATTAAGAATGCATTAAAGTTGTCAAATTAAGGTGGCAAACTAATAATTTAGTCAATGATGTATCATGGTAAAATGAATTGATCATCCTTGTATCACTAGAGGACGTGATTGCACAAATGGGCAAAGATGGGGTCCGACTAATTGCATGTACTTTTATGGTTCCCAAGTCCACTAATTGCATGTGCTTTTATGGTTCCCAAGTCCGACTAATTGCCATGCTTTTATGGCCCCCCAACAGTTGGATGAAATGGCATAAAAGCATGGCCTACCACTTTGNGAAAAGAGAGCATGGGAAGACGGTGAAGGCATGTAATAGAAAAAATCCTTTGGTTTTAAGACGGTGAGACATGCTATATTGTTGAGNCATGCTAAAAAAAAGTTTTTACAATATAGCGTGTCTCAACAATAATGACAACAAACTTTGAAATTCCGAGATGCAAGGTCGCTCAGTTTTTCCCACGGTTCCACCTACACTTTTGTAAATTACAGAGAGAGAGTCCCACCAATGGCCACGTCAAAGGCATCTTTTGATTGGAGGCCCTGAACCGTAAACTTTAATTTTAATTTTTTTTTCTTGTCTTTTATTATTATTATTTTATTATTATAATAAAATAATAAAGTTGTCGATCCCACACCATGTGATTAGATTAGCAAAAAGACAAAAATGAAAGGACAGAATAATTAAAGTGGGTCGGAAAAAAAGTCCCACCAATGGCCGTGTCAAAGACATCTTTTGATTGTGGACCTAAATCCTAAACTTTAAATTTTTTGTTTTTTTCGTCCTTGTCTTTTATCATTATTATTTATTATGTATATTTATTTTTCATTCGCAGGAGGGAAAGTGGAAAGGGTTTTTTCTCCTGTCTTTTTGCAGTAAAAAGAGATAACATTTGCTGTGTTGGTTGATTGATGGTGGCCAATTGTGGTGGATCCCACACCATGTGATTAGATTAGCATAAAGTGAAAAATGAAAGGACAGAATTATTAGAAAAGAGAATCCCACACCATGTGATTAAATTAGCATAAAGACGAAAATGAAAGGACAAAATTAATGGAGGTGTTTGGCAAATGATTAAGATTGTGATTAGGAGATTAATGACTTTTGATGTGATATAAAGTAAAAAAAATGTTGTAAATTTTTTGTATTGAAAAGTAAAAATTTTTGTTTTTTAGTGAGTATTTTATTTGAATAGTAATAAAAAAAAATTGATGTGATATAAAAAGTGAAAAAAGTTGTTAAAAAGTAGTTGATGTGATATAAAAAATGATAATGCTTTTTTTTAAAAAAAAAATCAAATTCATGAACAGTACAGTCTCAATCATTTTCCAAATGTCCCCATTAGATTGGGTTGGAAAAGAGAGTCCCACCAATGACCATCTCAAAGACTTCTTTTGATTACAGACCCTAAATCCTAAACTTTTAATTTTTTTTTTTCGTCCTTGTCTTTTATCATATTTAGGAAACACTCTATATACCTCCCTAAACTATCATTAAATTAACAATATCTCTCCAAACTTTCAATTGTAACAATATTCCTCTTAAGCTATCAAATAATTGTCAATGTCTCTTAAGACTAACAGAAAAACAAAAATGACTCTACAAATTTTTAAATAAGAGAGAAATACCCTTATGAACTCAAATAATAATAATAATAATCATCATCATCATAATAATTCTTTTAATTGTTT
>FXXK01002678.1:30607-57570 GCA_900184695.1 Betula pendula
TTGAGCTCGAGCTCGCACAAGACTTTTGTCTTGGCGAGCCGAGCCGAGTTCACATTTCCCTGCTCGTCACGAGCTCGAGCTGGGCTCGAGCTCGTGAATTGTTGAAACAAGCCGAGCTCGGACAGGGGGGACTCGCCCAAATTCGGCTCGTTTACAGGCCTACATGTCAAAGACATCTTTTGATTGCGGACTCTAAACCCTAATTCTTTTTTTTTTTCCTTGTCTTTTATTATATTTTTTACCTTTTCATT
Source organism: Betula pendula (assembly GCA_900184695.1). Lineage (NCBI taxonomy): Eukaryota > Viridiplantae > Streptophyta > Magnoliopsida > Fagales > Betulaceae > Betula > Betula pendula. The sequence continues at coordinate 30,859 of FXXK01002678.1, forward strand.
AGAAGGAAGGGAAGTGGGAAGGGACCAATAATTAAGTAGAGAATGTGAGGGAGAGCAGTGACGCCGCGGGGGGGGGGGGGGGCTACAGCCGGCCCCTCCAAACAAATCAGAAAAAAATTTTACATAGCCGAAATTTTTTTTTTCAACCCATTGGCCCCTATTCAAAAAATTTTTTTGACCTTGCGGGGTGGAGGGAGGGGGAGAAAAATTTCCCTTACTTCCCCTTTACTCCCGGCAGAAGTCCCTCTTGAATGCCCTACATGCCCACCCTCAGCCATTCTTCAGGCCTTCAGGGGCACAGCTTTTCCACGAATCACACCGATGTACTCGATCAATGACTCTTTGTATTTTATTTTCTCCTTTTTTTACTGTTTCACTCAAACATTTAGGTTAGATGAAGGAAGAAGAAGAAAGACGATACATATATAATTTTAACAAAACGCTGCGTTTAATATTAGCATATACTATTACAGACCAAAACGTTCGGTTTCTCAAGCTTCGGTTTTGAAATTTATAATACTTCTTGAATCGCTGACATCAAATAATGTCAAACACACGATTTCCAAAGCATGCCAGGTTCGTCACCTGATATGTGTCTTTACAAAAAAAAAAAAAAAACAAATAAGAAAGAAAAAAGAAAAGTGTTTTAGAAATTTTCTATACAACTAAAAAAGATAGGCCAACTTACAAAAAAAAAAAAAACCAGATGGGGCCAACTTTATTAATGCTAGAATGGAATAATGGCACTCCGTCTTTTCTATTCAAAATTTCAGTAGATGAAAACGCTAAGACCAAATCTTCAAAACGAATGGTTTAATATAAAGTCGATTAACGACGACATAAAATAAAATTTAAAGAAATACATTTAGTATTCTTATATCTTTCTCTTCTCTCTTTTTTTTTTTCAAAATGAATTTTGTTTTAAATCCAATAACTGACTTTGAAAAAATAAGGAAGAAGAAGGATTAAAAAATACTATTATTATCAATAGTTTCTTGCTTAATATTTTTATTATTATTTTTATCATTGTAGTGATAAGGAGGCCAAATTTGAAGAGCATGACAGAATAAATTGTATACTACATTTATATGTTTTAAATAATAATTAAATTTTGTTGAAATATTTAAATAATTATATTTTTTTAATATTTTTAATCAATTTTTGTTCATATTAAAAAAAAAAAAAAACTTTGACGTCTCGAACCAAAATCTTGGCTTCGCCATTTGACCCTACCCAATAATTTTCTTAGACTTGGCCCCTACCTGTAATATATGCTGGCTACGTTGCTGAGTGAGAGAAATGTGTGTCTTAAAGGGAAGCTGTTGGCAAGTCAAAAAAAAAAACAGTTGCTTCCAAATAGTGTCAATCTCAAGGGAATGTTCGATAAAAGGTTAAGTTGAGGTTTGGAGTTTGAATGATAATAAAAAGTTATTGTAAAAAATTTGATTTTTTAGTGAATTTTTTATTTAAATAATAATAAAATCTGTTTGATGTAATGTAAAAAATAAATAAAATTATTTAAAAAGTAATTTATAGAATATAAAAAATTAAAATATTTTGATATAATATTTTTTAGAATTTAACCAAAATCCGGTCCGATTCATTGCGACAAGAGTGCCTTTTGTTTATAGAGTAGCGACAGATTACTGTCAACCTCTTACTTTTGAGGTTCTACTGTGTAAAATTCAATGTTTGCCCCAATGCAGCATGTTACGAACCTAAGTTTGTAACAGAATAAATTAGGTTCTTAGAGAGAACCTAAACTTTTTAGATTCTTAGAGGGAACCTAGACCTCACAACGCAAGCGCGGATTTTGATTAATTCTTCTATGCTTTATTCATAACATAACAACCTTTAAATAGAGGAACTATTACAACGTACCTAAGGAAAATTAGGGCTGAGTCATCAATCAAGCGACTCTTAAGAAAATATTCTTATGAAAATACATACCTAATATTACATACCTAATATGACTTATACTACTTAACGTAATTCATAGATATTATTCCTAGTTTGGAAAGTATCGTAACATTCTTCACCCCTTAAAATAGACCTTGTCCTCAAGGTCGAAATTTTAAAAACTAAAAATAAAATCAACCATTATCGAACAACATATCTTTTTCCACATGTTTCTCATCAATTTCTTCCAAGCTCTCTTTTTGCTTCTAGATTGAGCCATTGTGCCACGTAGCCTCACATGCTAGAACATAGTCCATGATGTCAATGGTGCATTGAATATCAATAGTTTTGTAAACACTAATAGGAACCGAAGCAGCATCATTCTCAATGGCTTCATTAACATAGTAGTATTTACCAACTAAATTGGAATCCATCTTCGGGTCCATTATCTCCAAAGCAGACATGGCTACAAAAATATTGGAATTATCTCCATGAACGAACTCATCATCTTGAAGATCTTTGCATGCGGCACCATTGGTGTTTTTCAGAGTAGAAGATCTTTGTGAAGGAATCGTTGGTGTTTCTGGTTGTGATTGGTATGGGAAATTCGATTTTTGTGGTGGTGGAGCGGCAATATTATTGTGGTGTGAAGGAGTCAAATGGGATGGTGTGTTTGGCTGTGATAGTTGTGGAGATGGAACCGGTGGTTGCATAAATTGATCCATACGTGAATTCATGGCAGCAAATAACTTTCTTACCTCACACATCTCTGAATCAAGCATTGCCTCGAACCGATCAATTATTTGATTGAAACTAGAAGATGGTGGTGAAGCCATTGCTGGCTTTGATACCAAGTTGTTACGAACCTAAGTTCGTAACGGAATAAATTAGGTTCTTAGAGGGAACCTAGACCTTTTAGATTCTTAGAGGGAACCTAGACCTCACAATGCAAGCGCTGATTTTGATTAATTCTTCTATGTTTTATTCATAACATAACAACCTTTAAATAGAGGAACTATTACAACGTACCTAAGAAAAATTAGGGCTGAGTCATCAATCAAGCGACTCTTAAGAAAATATTCTTATGAAAATACATACCTAATATGACTTATATTACTTAACGTAATTCATAGATATTATTCCTAGTTTGGGAAGTATCGTAACACAGCACGACTAATTACCCAACTATTGTTTTTTCTTTCTCAAGTTTCTCAATTGTTGTCATTGCAAGTTGTAAACAACATATTATTACCACTGGCCTGGATGATTGTTTAGTCACAATTGGAAGGGTCAGAAAGTTCAGTTAATCTCTTTATTAATAAATAGAGTAAGTATTGTGACAACTGCTTGGAATTTATCGGCTCTCTTTGTTAAAAAAAAAGGGTTAATTATCTTCTTCTAAACTACCACTTATTTCTACATTGTCCTATAGGAATCAAATCTTCGCCATTTCATTTAAAATAAAGAGGAGCCAGTTTGGCTGAGATTTTTTTTAAGGCTTCTACAACTTGCCATGTAATAAGCAGCTAGTTTTTTGAAAAAAGAGAAAAAAGAGCTTATCCTAAAGAACACATTTCCTTTGCAACGGAGCAAAGCATTGTTGCAATTGCGTGGGTAAAGGGATGGATCATCTTCCATAACACGTTCCTCATCCTCTGCTCGATCTGCGAGGTTGAGGATCAATGTGTCGATATTTGCTTATCTTCCCTCCCTCAAATCTTTTACAAACTCGTATTCTTACCCAGGCCCCTTGTTTGGGGAGGTGAGAGGAGGGAGAGGAAAGAGGGAAAGAGAGGATGGAAGGAAACAAATCCACAAAGTTCTGTAAAACACGATTGTTTTTTTTTTTTGTTCTTCCGACCCATTTTGATAATCTGTATTTTAAGAATAAAAAGGATATTTTTCATTCAGATCAAGATCTCTATAACAGTAGTTCTACTGTATTTTTCAAGGACTCCGCCCAGGCTAGTTAAAATGGGAAAAATCAAGTCTCTCTTAGAAAGCAAATGAGAGATCATAATCAATTGCAAAAATGTCAAATTGAAAGTCTTTGGCTGTTGTTCATATATAAAAAAAAAAAAAGCCTTTGGCTATTAATAATAAAGTCGGAGTACTGAGTACATGTAAAATAATCACCATTTTCTGTCCAAATTATGTGCAATCGATTTTCATCTTCATAGATGACTATGTTTATCAATTAAACACCCAATTTACGCGAACAGAGGTTCATCGATGAAGATCATCATCATAAGTTGTTGCCTTCAAATTGATACTTTGGCTTATAGGAAGTGCCTGTAATGAACAGCAACCAACGACTCTTGAGCTTCTCCATCAAGAGTTACACAAAAAATCTACCGCTCCTAATCTAATGTTAAGGTTAATGTTATGTTTGTTTTGTTTTGTTTTTTTTTTTTTATGTTAATCAATTGCTTATTACAGTGCAAGTTGTAAGCCGTAATGGTGTGTTTGGTAAAGAGTTATTTTGTGAATTTTTTGTTTGAATAGAAATAAGAAGTGATTAATGTGATATAAAGGTGAAAAGAAATGTGAAAAAATTGTTTAATAATTAGTTTTGAAGAGATGTTGATTGTTTTTAGGATGAGTAAAAAAAATGGGAGAAATGTTTACCAAACGATGCCTGATTATTTTTTAAAGGAATCCAATTCTCATAAATTAGCTACCACATGTCACATTTAATCACCTTAAACTAACATTTCTTGATAAAAACCCCTTCCGTTAATCAAGATCGTTAAATTAGACATAATATACAGTTTTAGACATAACAAGACGGAAATGCCTCAAATAAAAATACAAAAACAAAAAACTAAATAAAAATAAGAAAATAAAAAGAAAACTTAAACTTCAAAAAAAAAAAAAAGACAAAACAAAATGAACAAGGGTGATCACCCAAGGTATTTTTATCATTTTACATTCTTTTAACGATTTTTTTGAAACAATGGGGTTTTTTTTTTTGGCAAGAAAATCGTAGTTCAAATAGGTTGAGTGCGACATGTGGTAATTCATGGGCAATATATAAATAAATGGTAATTTAGGGGGGAAAAGATAATTAACCCTAAAATTTTGTTTTATGTCTTTTGTTTTCTCTTCTCAAAAACAAAGCATAAAAAAACAACACAAATACAAAACACTCATAAAAATACAAAAACAATTTTTATTTTTATTTTTATATCACATAAGAATACTTTTTCTAAAAAAAAAAATCCAAGAAATTTATTGTTGAAATAGTTAAGACAAAAGGCTATTTTAGACAATCTTGTATGATAGAATTATCAACAAAGATCAACATATATCCAACTATCCAAAATAGCTAAAGATTTGCTGAGCACTATAGTGCAACAAATCCTTAGCTATATTAATAAGAAAAACAATCTTGCTTTCTTGAGAATAGTGAAAAGAGATAAAAGAAAAATTATTTTAAATATAATAGTAAAAATGAATAGCAAATTGCTGAGATGATGTAAGTGTTTTGCAAAAGTGTATGTAGTTAAAATAGGAAAAAAGTTCTTTTTGCTAAATTTTAACAAAATAATTATTAAGTAGAACAGAAATCGTCCTATTCACATTTTGATGGAACCCCACACGATTGAGATGGAATTATGATGGATAATTAATTCATTTCGAGTAAGAGAGACCACAAATGAATCCAATTAGGACTTGAGACAAACCACAAATAAGTTTTTGCTTAATAATTTTCTATTTATCCATTATTACATTGGTCCCTTATTTATACTATTACTTGACTACTAAAGCAATTCGTAAATGAATTACTAATGCAATACGTAAAGGAAACACTACTAAACTTGTACTATAAAAGCAACATATAAAGCAAAGACTACTACAATTAGACTACTAATGGAAATGTTAAATACTAAGAAGATAAATATGTTAACAACTAGGACTTGGACTTTGGACTTAGCTTAAGGACTAAAGAAGATAACGTGACTACTATTCTCACGTGGTCTTCTACTTGGATACTTGGAATGCTAACGTTGAAACTCTATCATATTCCAATCAAGAACAACCTTGTACAAACATTTAAGAAAAAAAAACAAAAAATATCCACTCATTTCACAACCAACTTGGCTCCATCGAGGCCTTGGTTTATTTGAAATTGTTTGGTAATGCCAAGATGCGCCATAAGAAACCAGACGTGAGTGAGGAGCTCCCCACCTTTGGTAAGCTGTCGAGCATGATAATATCCATTGCAGTGACCAGCAGCATAACCAAGAATCTCAATCCACACGTTACAAACAAATTCCCACTTCTTCTCTATCTTCCACTTCTTTGTCTCCACCATTTTCTGCAATCGACGTGCAAGCCTACGTCCATTGGATAGCACCGACGATTTGCTCATGATGTCCAATTTGAACTTACTTGGTTCAACTTCAGTACTCACTTCAAGCAACATTTTGTGAATGGGAACGTTATCTTTTGATGATGAAACATTTTGCTTGAGAAGTTCCTTGACCTCCTCACAAGTGTCTTGAAACCCCATCATCCCATTCCCATTTGGCAACATGAGAGGACACATGACTAAATGATACAACATGTAGTCCGACAGGTTCTTGCTCGAATCTTTGGCAGCGAAGCTTTCCCCACTATCTTTGTGATAGCAGAGATCAGTAGCAATGTACCAAATAAGAATGCTTTGGTCGAATTCTACCTCAATGCTCCAATCGAATGAGGAGGAACATCCATATTCTTCTTCTTTAGAAACAAGACCGCCTCTGGTAGTACATAAAGATTTGATATATTTGTCGTACACTGCTTTTTCTTTGTTGACCTTTGATTTCTTCTGGAAGTGCTAGAAGATCAACATTTTCAAATCGCTAGAGATTTTGCAGCGTTTTTCATACTCGTGCTTCTCCAATGTTTCATGAAATGGTAAATGTTTCACAATATTTTTAAAAAGGTCAGTGTTGTCATGCAGACAGGGCACGAGCTTATCTTTAAGGGAAAAGCTTAGCAAATTGTACTGGGCTATGGAATTTGACCATCTCTTTTTGTTAGAACACAGAAAACAAGAGATTATTAACCATGGGTTGAAAATAATGAATATTTCCAGGAAACTTAAGGTTATGCTCACTCAACCATAACGCTGTCTTGTCGGAGGATAGTAGCAAAATGAAAGAATAGAATTCTAGAAGAATGCCTCCAACCAGCAATATGTAAGTAATGATCAGATCAATCTGTTGGTGATTGTAATTCTCAACAATCAGGAATAACACAAAAACTATAATAGTGAAAGAGGAAGTGATGAAGCGGCAAAAGCATCCCCATTTGGTGTATGTTATAGGTGCCTTTGTATAGAAAGCATCATACCCGAATCCAAGTTCGATTTCAACTAACCGAAAAGCATCTTCCCAAGTGGAATTCTGGAAATAAGGCTGGCTCCTATCTTGGTCCTGGAAGCTAAGAATAAGATCTAAAAAGAGTCGCTTGAAAATGTGGAAGAAGTAGTACGCATCGCCCAATGATGCCCTTGTATTAGGGGCACTGTTGTTACCGTCGTCATTGCGAACATCGGACCACTACAAAAAATCATAGGTTTCTGGACAGTTAAAAACCGTCCAGAACTGGCTAAAAAACTGCCCATAAGGAATTATGGATGGTTTTAAACCGTCCAGAATTAGGCATCGAGAACTTCATTTCTGGACGGTTTTGACCAAACCATCCAGGAATCTAGACGGTTTTATCCAAACCGTCTAGAATTCTGGACGGTTTGGGGAAAAACCGTCTAGAATTAATAATTGCTTTTTTTTTTTTTTTAATATTACTATTAATAATTTCAATATCCATATACAAATACAAAACCTGCTAATTTCAATATCCATATACAAAACCTACACAATTCAAATACCAAATCCAACATACAATTCTTCACAACAACATTCAATCCAAAATCCAACATAATTCAAATCCACATACATACGTAATTCTATTTACCTATTACATAATCCAAATCTAAATTACATAATTCAAATCCAAAATACATAATTCATAGTCTAAAAATTCACTTCATAAACCGAAACAAAATATCAAATGTCTTGAAGGACCTCCTTAGATAAGTCATTTTCGGTTGCTCATTTTGAGGCTCTTGAATCAAACAAGTTAGTCTGCGCATGTACAATAATCATAGTCAACAAAATATCCATATTGCTTGTCCATCAAACCCTTATATTATATTACAAATAGCAATAAATAGACGACATAATATGTTAATTAAGACAAGACATGAAGAAGCTAGTTTGAATTAAATGAATATGTTAAGCATTTTCCCAAGAAATATTGTTATATACCCACCTAATAGATTTTCTATGGCTACCTTAAATAAACTGAATCAAATTAGGAAGAACACAGATCCGAAAACTATACAGTGAAAGTTTTCTTATTTGCTTTTTCCTTCGAGCCAATCAAATAACGGATTGGGCAATTCCTTTTCTAAACCATTTCAATCACCATAAGATGAGAATAATTCCATACTCCAAATTAAACAAAATATCAACAAAACCAACATGAAGATCGAATTAAAAAGCACCAAACATTTGAAACTAAAACCAGCTTGTCTTCATATAATGTGTGTATTGAAACTTCAATCAGAGAGAGTTAACATTTAATAAGCATCACTTTTACCACTTGCACAACCTCTAATATTTCCTAGCCAAAAAACACACTACTAGTATCATATCCGATAATAACAAAAAGACATAAAACTATGGAATTACAAAAACCAGCCTGCAACCCATCACAATCGTCTAAAAAACTAATCATCTTCGCTACTAAGTTTTTCACCCACCAAAAGAAATATATCACTCGAGCATTTAGACAAAAGGCTACCACTTACAATCAGTTTCACAGTATATGTAAACAAACAACAAATAACACTCGCAATCATTTGATATACCCATTTTCATTGTCCGTCAAGCATTTGTAATTGTAAATTAAGTTGAAGTCTATACTAACTAAACAAGACTTATGTAGTCATTCATTTCAAGCACCACCTTGTCATACCTCATTGTCATCATCTTCCACATCTACAAGGTGATCCCCTGCATTTGTACATACACACGTCTCTTCATTAAACTGTATTTAAATAACATTGTCTTAATTTATGCTTCTTTTTCACTTAATAACTAATTGATGAAAAACGAAAAACTACACCAAAACATCACCTTCTTGGTTGTTTCCCATGGAAGGTTGTTTCCCCTTCATAATCATTTGTACCATACGTTTGAGGGTTGTCATCTCTTGCTCTTGCACTTCATACTTCTCATTTTGCTCCCGGAGTTTCGCAGCTTTTTCAAATTTGAGGTTTTGCTCCTGGAGTTTCGCAGATTGATCCTGGAATTTTGCAGATTGCTCTTGAAATTTGATGTTTTGTGATTCGTACAAACTCTTCAAACTTTCCATCTCAATAGCCATTGCTACTTCCCTGGGAGTAGGTGCACTAGTTACAGATCTTTGCCCAGAGTTATACGAGGTGGATTTACCAGGTGTCACCCTAACCCCACCCTGCGTACACGACCCGAATGTTATTTTCCTAAGACCTGTCCGCACACATTATTTGACGACCAATATATTGACCCCTGTGAAAATACTCGTTCTGTTGGCGACTGAGTATTCATAATTGCTTTTATATGGGTCTGCACAACACATAGAAATAATAAATTGAACATAAAATCTGCATAAAGATATACTTACCATAATCATATTCTCGTAATAGTAAGTACTTAGCACTTACCAAAGCTGCTCTAGCTAATTCATTGACAGGGGTCCCATCTTTGCGCGTATGCGAGACCACGAACATATCGCATCGGTTCGGGGTTTCTCCTGTATCTTCCTCCTATAATATCAGTGACATTATCATACAAGTTTATGACCTAACTAAAGTACGTATGATCCGTGAACTTTTTTTATTAATTGCCTGAGTTATTATACATATCATCTCTCGAGCAACCTGTGCGATGCTCTTTGATCCTAGAGTGTGAAGAAATTTATTAAATCCACGGCTTGACTTGGCCTTCTCTATCATTTTCTATAAACTTTGTAATGTTAATATGTTGATTATTTAAACAAAATAAATAATAAAAAAATAACGACATCATTTCATAAATTTAGCGTTTGGCATAAGTGAGAAAAAACCTTATCATCCAAGGACAACCACCTATCAACTTGGATTTCGAAGTCTTCTGCATCGAAAACTCTATATTTTCCCACCCTCTAGACCATAGATGGTACGTTATCATCGTCTTTCAATTTCATAGCCTTCTTAATCTCGTACCTTAACTGTTGTCTTTTCTTTGCGAAGCCCATGAGCGTTACCCTTTTTATATCATTGATGGCCTCTACAGGCTCCACATAGAATTTTCTCTACACCCAAAATAGAATCTCATATCTTAACTGAAAATATAAGCCTAAAAAACTATAAGAAGTGATTGACATGTCAGGAAAAGTTTCATACCATTAGGGTTGTCCACATATCTTCCTTCCCGTCCATTGGTATCCTCCTCCAATGGCCATGTAACTGTGAAAATCGACCATTTCTTATAATCTTCCCTGCTACCCGGGCCGACTGGTTGGAAGGAGAGGATGAACTGGACAACTACCCTTTCCCCCTTGGGTAGGTGCCAAATCTCCTTAGGACTACCAACAGTCCTAATCTCTCTTCTACCCTGGTCATCTACAACTCATAAAAAATGAATGTTATACTTAACTAGTATTAAATTAATATAAATATATCAAAGCAGTTGACTATGATATAATATAAAATAATTCTTACTTATGGTCTTAACTTGCCCACGTCGTAACTGCCGTAGTTGTGGTGCATTTGTACCGCTATGTTGTGGAAGCTCGGGTGCTAATTGTGCTAGTGTGTGAGCCTCCCTCTCAAGGCCATCCGCCGTCTCAGGGCTATGCTCAATTTCAAGGGCTACCGCTCCTTCAGACTCCCCTCTATTCCATGAGGGTCCTGCCCATTGGTCATAACCAGGCTCATGCATTCCAAGTAGATCATCCATATGTTCAGCATATTCGCCTGGACTAATGTCATGGAGCGAATCGGGTAGTAGTACATCTGGGGCTGGAGTAGGGATATAATAATCTTCGCTCCCCTGTGTCTCCTGGGAGTTTTGTGTAGTTTCATTTGACCCTACTACTGGCCGCACAACCGGTGTGCGGTCTCTAGGCGTCCAAAAATCCTCGCAGGCTTGCAACATCCTTTGTTTGTGAGCCATGTCTACCTGCAAACACATTAAAATGGGTCAGTTTCAATCGTAGATAAAATATACAATATTTTACAACATAGAGGACATGGAGAAATAGTGAGACAAATATTAAGTAAATCATATTTAGTACATACATTTATTTGGACACATTTTAATAGTTTAATCATATTTAGTACATATATTTATTTTAGTGTTTCGGTGGCCGGTACGTTAGTACGTGCACAATTAATGTCATCATTCACAAAATGAATATTATCTCCAGGAACGTTAACATTAAAAGGCTTGTGCTCATGATAACTGTCAGCCTTGTCGTAATCATGACCTTCACCTTCATCAACATCATACACGTTTCTTGGTTTTGTCTTTACAGCAACATTCCAATTTGGATGTATGAGATCTTGGACATAATACACCTGCGATACTTGGGAAGGTAGTACGAACAGATCATCGGTAATTCGCGCACTCGTGTGAATTAGGTTATTGAAATTTATAAGATCGAATCCATATTCGTCCTTTTTGTATCCCTTATTCGGTTGAATGTTGGACTAATCGCACTTGAAGAGCACATACCGTGTCAAGTTGTAGTAAGTAACCTTGATTATGTGAGTTAGCTTACCGTAGTAGGTGGGACCGTCTTCAGTGGTCGCACACACCCCACAATTTTGACTTTTCTTTTCTTTATCGACATCCACGGTGCGGTACAGCACGCCATTAACAACATACCGATTATATTCTTGGGCATTGAACATTGGGCCTTTGGCATGACTTACAAGTTTATCTCCCAATCCCATTATACCAGCCGTGTCCAACTTATCAACCTGTGATTTGAACACCTTATTAACATAGAGATTTCATTTGATTTTTATAGACACTTAATTATTAAAACGAACAGTATTCTTACGTGTGACTTGTACCAGCTACAGAATTGGTCCATGTGTTGCTTCATCAACTGTTGATGCAATGTCCTTTCCATATTGTTTGTTTCCATTAGCGAGTCAATGTGCATCCTATACATCAGCATAAAAAAGGATGGATAATACTTTTCATTTCATTTATAACCGTACAATACATATTTAATTATACAACTCATTTTCGAAATTGTAGGAAATCGTCGGAGTTGAATAAAACATATCGGTGTGCTTGCTCAAATGTCATCATATCAAGTTTAATCCACTTGCTCGCCCCATGGGACTCATCTTGGTGTCTTGGGGGCTTATTGTGGACTGTTGGCGCATTATCTAAATAGCGCAAACAAAGTATCAATAATTCGTCCATGATGTAACCCTTTGCAATAGACCCTTCTGGTGCAGCCATATTATGAACGGTATGTTTATATCGACCAAGGCACCTACGTTAAAGACAATTATGCAACCGTCATATAAAAAAATCTATATAATAATACGTCATTCACTTAAATAATAAGTCAACATCAATTTTAATATTACCTCTCGATGGGATACATCCACCTGTAGTGTACCGGTTCTCCTAGTTTACATTCACGAACTAAATGTATGACTACGTGCACCATAATTGTAAAAAAACCCGGAGGGAATATTTGTTCCAATTGGCACAAGATTATGGGTATCCGATTCTCTAGACAATCCAGATCTTCCACCCGCAGTGCTTTTGAACATATCTCCCTGAAAAATCCACTTAGCTCTATTAAAGGCCTCACAACCTTATTCGATAAGGTTCCTCGAAGTGCAATTGGCAGAAGTTGTTGCATGACTATGTGATTGTCATGACTTTTCAAACCCCCGATAACACATTACTTAAGCTTGACACAACGTGACACATTTGAAAAATATCTATCTGGCACTCTAACATCATGTAACACCTGCAAGAAGTTAGTCTTCTCTTTTTTCCTCATTGTAAAACAAGCTGCGGGCAAATATGTTTTGTTGTTGTCCCCAGTAAATGGATGAAGTTTTGGTCTCAAATTCATTTTACGCAAGTCTTGACGTGCTTCAAGGTTGTCTTTGGTTTTTCCACTCATGTTCAATAGCGTGCCAAGTATGTTATCAACAACATTTTTTTCTGTGTGCATCACATCAATGTTATGGTGTAATAACTGATCTTTCCAGTAAGGCAAATCGTATAATACACTTCACCTCTTCCAATCAACTTCGTCCTTTGGCAGTTTCTCTCCGATCCTTGCCCATTTCACAACAACCTCTAATTGTCTCATTATCTCATCGCCATCCGGCACTTCGGGCGCACTCTCAATTTCCTGCATACCGTCGAATGATCTCTTGTTCTTTCTCCACTGATGTTCTGTAGGCAACCATCGCCTATGCCCCATATAGCACCATTTTTTACCATAAGTTAGCCATGTTGATTTCGTTGCATGCCTACAACAAGGACATGCTTTCTGTCCATGTGTACTCCAGCCCGATAAATCACCGTATGCTGGGAACTCATTTATGGTCCACATCAAGGCCGAACACATTGTGAATTTCTTTTTCAAGGTTATGTCAAAAGTTTGCACCCCTACTTCCCATAGTTCTTTCAACTCACTTACAAGGGGCGCTAGGTACACATCTATATTTTGCCCTAGTGAATTCGGACCAGGGATAATCAAACTTAACATAAAATACGGTTGTTTCATACATATCCAGGAGGGCAAATTGTAAGGTACTAACATTATCGGCCAAATACTGTGACTAATAGACATGTTCCCAAAAGGATTAAAACCATTTGACGCTAAACCTAGCCTGACATTGCGCGGGTCTGATGCGAAGTCTGGGTAACGTGAATCAATTGCCTTCCATGCTTCTCCATCGGCCGGATGCCTCAATACACCATCTTTTGTACGGCCTTAAGCGTGCCACTTCATATGTGATGATATATGATGTGACATAAACAACCTCTGCAGCCTTGGTATCAGAGGAAACCAACATAACACTTTGACCAGCTTTTTTTTCAAACTTTTTGTTGACCCATCTTCATCAGTTACGTCATCCTTCCACCTAGACTGATTGCACAATGTACATTTGTCCAACTTTTCATTTTCCCTACAAAACAGCATACAACCTTTCCAACAAGCCAATATCTTCTCGTACCCAAGGCCCAAATTTCTCATGTACTTTTTGGCCTCATATGTGTCTTTAGGCAAACTTGCATCCGAAGGTATCAACTCGTTGATAAATTCAAGCAACATGGAGAATGATGTATTGTTCCAACCGCCCATACACTTAATACTATATAGACGCACAATAGCTCCCAATTTTCCATGTTTTGTATTTTTATGGAGTGGCGTATCGGCATCCTTTAGCAAATCTTCTAACTTCTTCGCCCCCTTGTTAGAGTCTTCAATTTTATCCTCGACAGATTCAGACTCGAGTTCAGCTTCAACTCCCACTTGAGACCCACCTGCTTCTACACAATCATCGTGCATCGCAAAAACATCATTAAGCATGTCTTGCATCCCACTAGACCCGTCATGTAGTGGAATACTATTGACGGGAACTGTACTTGGAGCTTCAGATATTGCCTCCCTATCAGCCAGAGAGACAATTGGTTCCCCATGCATTATCCACTCGGTGTAACCCTCAAGAATCCCGGCACCTAACGTTAAATGGGTAAATACAACTTCCTTGGACCATGTTTTGCCCAGGCAACACTTCTTACAGGGGCACACAATCAACCCGTTTCTTCTAGAGTTTTCACTTGCAAATTTCACAAAAGCCATAACCCCACGAATGTACTCCCGCGAACTTTTCGGCTTTCTCATCCAACTCTTGTCCATCTTTCTCGCTACATCACAAAAACTTTGTTAAGGCATTTGTCACTAATACCCATGAAGTTAAACTAGAGAAATTTGCTTAATTTCCCCAGTTTCACAATATATGCACACCTTGCTGCATACCTAATAAATTATCAATGCATATGTATTCATTCACTAAGAGATCCTAGACTGTGAATCACTAAATTCCATTTAAATTCGTCCTAATGTTTGACTTGGTGAAAACGTGGCTTTGATTTGATAATAATTGAGAATTATTTCAAGAGGAATAATTAGGTGAGTAACGACGTTTTCAATAGGAATAATTTTGACTTCATATGACTTTTTAAAATTGTTGCCTTTTGCTTTTGCTTCAACTCTTGTCATACAACTAATTTGGGAGTAAAAGTCTGAATACTGGAGGATCCTAAATAGATTTAAATGTCCAAAACTTGTTAATAAAATGGTTAGCATAAATATTTTTCACAAGTTTTAAAAGGCCAGTCCCGTTACTTTAGACATTCATAGTACTTCTAAAGTTTGAATTTTCGTCCATAAAAAAAAAAATAAAATAAAAAGTTTGAATTTTCTTGGTTGAAAGTTTTTGATATTTATGCTCAAGAAGATGTAATTACAAATAATTTTATCCACAACATCCTAATTTAAAGCCTAATATAGAACAACCACACTATAATATAATTGCTGAAAATTACTTTAAAAAATAGCAATTTCCATTGCACGTTCATGGTTATTATAAATGCATAATTATTATGGGCATTACAAAAATTCATGCCATTCACAAACTAAAACAAACACCCCCACCTACAATGAGTAAAAAAAAAAGCCTAATTTGTGTCGGAGGGGGTGGTCATGCAGAATAATCAAAACTCAAAAAAGCAAAACAAATAAATCAACAAGAACAACATTGAAAAATCAAAACTCACAAAAGGAATTAATCCACCCAAGAGATTCAGTGTTAATATGTCACCACTCAAGGAGACTCCTAATCCCTACCGAACAAAACAAGTAAAGATTCATATTAATTCCTTATTGGATAAGTAGTCTAATTATTACAAATAAAATGTATAAGAATTTTCTAAAAAGAATTAATTTTAATCTCCTAATAACATACCAGGGTGAAAAATTCCTTAACACCCCAAAAAACATAACAAATTCGTATTAAAAAAAAAAAAACATAAAATTTAATCCTCTATTTACGAAAAAAATTAAACTGAGTACCAAAAAAATCCAAAAAACAACATAAAATTAAAACCATACCTACGACGACGGTGGCTAGGTACGTTGGTGACAGAGGATCGAGCAGATTCACAAAGAGAGATCGAGGATCTAGTATGTTGGAGAGAAAACCCTTAATCTGAGAGAAAGAGAGAGAGAGAGAGAGTGAGTTTGACACAAAGAGAGATCGAGAAAGTGAGAGAGAGAGAAGGGAAGAAGAGAGTGAGACAGTGAGCTTACAGGGAGAGATGGCGCCCGTGGAGTTGCAGGGAAGAGAGGGAAGAGAGGCAAGAGAGGGAAGAGAGAGGGAGTGAAGTGAACAGAGAAGGATCGAGTGAAGTGAGGTGTATGGTCAAGAATTCCCTAACGGTTTATTTAAACCGTCTGGGATTCCCAGACGGTTTATATAAAGTGTCCAGGATTCCCAGACGGTTTTTAAGTAAATCGTCTTTATTTATTAATTTTCAAACGTTTCCCTAAACCGTCTAAAAATTACTTACGCTTTCCCAAAAAAGCGTCTACAAAATTTTTTTCCCAGACGGTTTTCAAACCGTCTAGGAAAAAACCGTCATTAATTGATCAATTTTTTGTAGTGGACGAGTGAGAAACCTCGATCACTACTTGAGCCGACACACTAAACCCCTCGTACTTCTTCAAATTAAATTCCTCCATGGATTCAACATAAGTTGGTCCAGCATAAGTTGCATATCTCAAGGCTAATGACCTTTCTCCATACTTTACTAACCCAAAAAAAAAAGCATGGAAATGGTCATGAAGGAGAGTAAAGTTCCAGTCCAGGCCGTGATAGCGACATACAAGCCCACACCCGTTTGGACACCAAGTCCAAGCAAGTGTCTTATCCACAGCTCATTATCTGCTATAGCATAAGCAGTAATTGTGTCGGGGCCGCCGAGATGTAACAGCATAAATGGTGCCCAAAATGCCATGAGGTCATGATCGTTAGGATTGGTTACAATATTGGCAGCATAGGTGGAGGGATTTCTTTGCTTATTGGAGAGGACACCAAGTGCAACAGTTTGTTAGATACTTTAAATAATCAAATGCTAATTATACATAGCAGCGGAAACTTAGATTATAAATGCATCCGGCCATTTTTACTCAAGCCTAGAAAGATTCTCAACAACAGTAGATGAACAGCCTAAAGCAATCTGAAACAATTTTATTTGAGAAGGATCTTCTGACCTATATTTATAGGTAGATCAGGGACCCCTCTCACCATTGCTAGCTAATCTTTCTCCACCCATCAAGGAGAAAGATCAGGCAGTTGATCCCCATGATCACTGTAGTTGGAATAAGTCAAAGAACATGTGTGTGTCATCAGGGACATTTATGTAATTTCTTACATTCTCCCACTTGGCCCTTATGACACAGAAACCCCTTATTATGTTTTGTTCTATAATATGGCCATTACTTTATTTATTCCAACCAATCATGGAATCCTCCCACTCACACAAAGAATACTACACATGAATCATGGCGGTAAAACCATTATATAATAAGCTGTCCCTTCCATGTATTACATATATAATATCCCCTAAATGAGTACCATATGGCCAGTCAAAACTTTATGAATAAACTTCTCATAAGTTATTCGGGTCCAAAACTTTATTTTTATCCTCATGGATAAAATAATAAATGTGCACAAAACTTTATTACAATAACTTGATGTCTATAGACTAAAATAAAGACCAAGTACAAAATGAATCAATCAATCTCATATGCTCCACATGACTTTTAAATAGCTTTACTGGTAAACCTTTAGTCATGGGATCCGCAATCATCAATTCAATACTTATATGCTCAATAAACACTTCATGCCTTTTGATATTATCTCTCACACGAAGGTACTTGATGTCGATACGTTTACTTCTGCTTCTACTTTTATTATTCTTGGAAAAGAATATGGCAGCACGATTATCGCAGAAGATCTTGATTGGTCTCTTTATAGAATTGACAATTTTAGACCACCAACAAAATTTTTCAATCAAAATGCCTGTGTAGTGGCTTTATAGCACGCAATAAATTCTGTCTCCGTGGTAGATGTAGCAACTATAGTCTGCTTGCTGCTTCTCCAGGATATAGCTTCTCCAATAAGAAGAAAAATATATCCTGAAGTAGACTTTCTACTATCTACACATCCAGCAAAATCTGAATCTGAATACCCAACCACCTCCAAATGGTCAGTGTGTCTGTATGTCAAACTGTAATCCTTGGTTCCTTGCAAATACCGCATGACTTTCTTTGCAGCTTTCCAATGTTCCAATCTTGGGTTGCTTTGATATCGACCGAGCATTCCAACTGTCATTGCAATGTTAGGCCTAGTGCAGACCTGTGCATACTATAGGTTGCCTACTACATATGAATATGGAATATCTTTCATTTGCTCTTGTTCTAATGCATTATGGGGACACTGATCATTACTAAATCCCCTTTGATGATAGGTGCTACAGAACCCTTACAGTTCTTCAGTCTAAATCTCTCTAAAACCTTTTCAATGTAGGCCTTTTGAGACAGTTTTAATATTTTTTGTTTTCTGTCTTTGTGAATCTCTATGCCAATGACATAAGAGGCTCCACCCAAATCCTTCATTTTAAAGTTTTAAGAGAGGAACCTTTTGGTCTCGGGTAGCAAACCTAAATCATTACTTGCAAGCAAAATATCATCTACGTACAGAACTAGAAAGATAACTTTACTCCCATTAACCTTAAGGTATATACATTGATCAACAAGGTTTTCAATAAAACCATATGAGGTAATAACCTTGTGAAATTTGATATACCATTGACGGAAGGCTTGTTTTAGTCTGTAAATAGATTTCCTTAGTTTGGAAGTTTCTGACTGTTATCATGAAAACCTTTAGGTTGTTTCATGTAAACCTCATCTTCAAGATCGCCATTTAGAAAGGCTATTTTCACATCCATTTGATGTAGCTCTAGATCAAGATGAGCTACTAATGCCATGATTATCCTAAATGAATCCTTCTTAGATACTGGAGAGAAGGTTTCATGATAATCAATGCCTTTCTTTTGAGTGAAACCCTTGGCCACAAGTCTAGCTTTATATTGTTCAACATTACCGGAAGCATATGTCTTGGTTTTGTAAACCCATTTCAGCCTACGGCTATAGCTCCCTTTGGTAAGTCAACGAGATTCCAGACTTGATTTTTAGCCATGAATTCCATCTCTTCTTTCATGGCATTAAACCACAATGTGAAGTGATCTCCACTCATGGCTTGTGAAAACGTTTTTGGATCATCTTTAGGCCCAATGTCAAAATCAGACTCTTGAAGGTATACAACATAATCACTAGGGATTGCATGTCTACTTATTCTAGAGGATCTTCTTAATTCCACTTCCTCCGCATTTGGCAAAGTTTGAGTAGGTTCAATCTGAACTTGTTCCTCATGAGTTGACTGTTATGTAATTGATTGTGGTTCAAGGTAATCAGTTTGATTTTTCTTAAGCACAATCAAGCGTCCTTGAGGTAAAGGAGCTACAGTCAACTCTTGTGCTTCCTCTAATCCAATCCTTTGAGAATAAGCACTTCCACTAGGTTCAGAATCCTCTAGAAATCTTGCATTTATAGACTCAACAATTCTAGGACTATGAGAAGGAAAGTAAAACCTAAATCCTTTGGAGTTTATTGCAGAGCCAATAAAATAACCACTGGTTGTCCTTTGGTCTAATTTCTTCATGTTTGGATTATAAATCCTCACTTTAGCAGGACAACCCCATATGTGTAAGTGATTTAAACTTGGTTTCCATCCATTCCACAGTTCAAAAGGTGTCTTAGAAACAACTTTGGATGGGACCCAGTTTAATACATACATAACAGTTTTTAAGGCTTCACTCCATAAAAATAAAGGCAAGAATTACTAATCATGCTCCTTACCATGTCCATTAGTGTGCGATTCCTTTTTTCTGCCACACCATTTTGTTGTGGTGTGTCAGGCATTGTGTATTGAGCAACAATGCCTTCTTCTTCAAGGAATTCAACAAATGGACCTATCATTTGTCTCTTTTTTGTGTACCTACCATAGTACTGTCCGCCTCTATCAGATCTTACAATCTTGATTTTCTTTTTCTTTTGTTTCTCTACTTCTACCTTATAGGTCTTGAAAGCATTTAATGCCTCAGCATTATCATTTAGAAGATAGAGATATATAAACCGTGTATGGTCATTAATAAAATATATAAAATATCTTTGACCATTCAGGCAGGGAGTAGAAAAAGGTCCACAGATATCAGTATGTATGATCTCAAGAATGTCAGAACTCCCTTTGGCACCTTTAGTGGTTTTGTTGATTTGCTTTCCCTTTATGCAATCCACACAAGCACCAAAATTAGTAAAGTCAAGAGTTTTTAAAACTCCATCATTTACTAACCTTTTGATTCTCTCTATGGAGATATGTCTTAATCTCCTGTGTCATAACAAAACGGAGTCTTCATTCATAAGACTCTTCTTTATGCCAACGTTTGTATGCAATGACAAATAATTGTTTTCAAAGTTGGGATCTAGATCAATTTTGAATAAAACATCAATTTTTATTCCACCACCAATAAAATTTTCACCTTTTAAAATACTAAAGGTTGAATTGATAAACAAAAATCTATAACCAATAATATCCAATTTTGAAATAGAAATTAAGTTTCTCGAAAAATGGAGAATAAAAAATACTTTATCCAGATCCAAAACATATTTGGATTTCAAAATTAACCTAAGGGTCCCAACCGCCTCAACTTGAGCAAACAATTTATTCCCCGAATATACTCGTTGTTTATGGCTTACTGGTTTCCTTGCGTTGAGAAAACCCTGCATTGTGTTGACAATATGGATTGTAGAATCATAATCAATCCATCATGTATTACTAGGAGCCTCAACAAAAAAAGATTCATGAAAAACTAGAGATATGATATTACCTTTCTTTTCAAGCCATCTTTTGTACTTCTAGCAATCTTTCTTCATAGGCTCACTCTTCTTAAAGAAGAAACAAGCATCCTTCTTGTCATTTTTCTTTATTGACAACTTGTTATCCTTCTTGGGTTTATGGGCATAATTGTCTCTCTTGGCATTTCCTTTATCATGAGTAGCCATATGAACACTTTGAGGCTTCTCATACTTTAACCTCTCCTCTTCTTAAACACACATGGTCAGAAGTTCATTTACTAACCATTTGTCCTTATGTGTGTTATAAGAAATTTTGAAAGGACTATATTCAGACGGGAGAGAGTTCAGTATAAAATGCACCAAGAATGACTAAAAAATATCAACCTCTAGGGACTTGAGTTGAGCAGGCATGTCCATCAATGGTTTTGCTTGACAACTTTTTCATTAGAGTGCTGGCTAAGGCTTTATCATAACTAACAAATTGTTACTCAACAGCTTTAATGATTTCCTTAGCCTTAGTGCATTCTGGGATAGAACCCTGAATGCCTTTAATGACGTGAGATTTCATAAACATGAGACTTAAACGATTAGATCGCTCCCACCGTTCATGTTTAGCAATCTCTAGTGCCGTACTGATGTCTGTGAGGGCTAGTGGTTTGTCCACACGGAGCGACAAGTCAAGTTCCATGCACCCTAATGTAAAAAGCAAATTTTCTTTCCATTCAGAAAAATTATTACTATTTAGCATCAGAACTGTTTCAATCAAAGCAGAAGGAATAACTGCAATTATCAAGGAAAATAAAAATTACTTTATTGCTATGAAATAACTTTATTTAAATTAACCAATGTCAATTTAATAATAAATTTCAACTTACATGTGGGCAAAGGTTACATCATGCATGGAATTTACCTCTTATTAATAAGTCTAATAAATTTAAACATTAAAAAATAAAATTTTCCGTACCTGTGGGCCTAAGAAAAATTTTATTTTTAATGTTAAATTTACTATCTTATTCTAATTAAGTCATAAAAATAAAAACGTCCATGTGGAGATTAGCAATTAAATTTATGAATTAATTACAACACGATGCTAATTTTCCTTATGAAGTTCATGAATATATTCTTAATGCAATTATCATTTATAAAATCAGGACGCTATGGCTCTCCTAAAATTATTATAATAATTATTACTTCATTAACATCTAATAACTGTATTGATGCTTAAATAAGGTTTCCAAGAATAAAACAAACCAATATGAAAGTGAAGTAAACAGTATTTTCCAAAGTACAACTAGGTAAGTTCCTAGGAAAGTGAGGTGGGTTCTAATGGACACACTTAAATACCAAGACTTTGTTAGACAGAATTTTCCTAGGCATTGAATATTTGGATAGTACCATAAACTTCACTAACATTTGTGGTTTAATTGATTATTCTTAGGTCCAGGCATCAAATAAGTTATATTTAAATACTATAAATCACAAGGTATATTCCTAAGTTAATGTAATGGAATAATTAAATATCTTACAGCATAAATATAAGAGGAATAAAACTATATCATTTAAGCATAAAAGGAGCATAGCATAATGGTTTTGGGTTGACTTTATAACCTATAGAACCCAAGTTCGAAACCCACATGCACCCAACAATCCTTTTTTTAAAAAATAAAAAAATAAAGAACCGGATGGGCTACTATACGGGCGAGTCAACCTAGTTTATTGGGTCGTTTTTGTATTGGGTTGGACCAATTTGGTCAACCCACTTAATGACCTTTTTTTTTTTTTAAATACTAGATTGGGCATGGGTTTTAAAAAAATAAACCCATACCCCAAACTTGACCCGGTTCCTTATGGGTTTGAAAACCCTACCTGTATTGCCCAAACCCTTACCCGAAATCCTTAACCCATTGCGCCGCCTACCTGCATGCGCCAGCCACGAGGGCCTCCGCTCAGCGGCTACGTCGATTTCCTCATGCAGTGGCCATGAAAGCTGTCACCCAACAATGTCACGGCAACCCTGTGGGTCGCAGTTTTTTCCCAAAAACCCAGCGGCCCATGAAGGCCGTTGGTACTGTCACTGGCGACCCCGTGAAGGGCCGCCGGTCATAGTAGTAGGGAGAGGCCACTGGCCTCTCCCTACGCAGTAGACGGCCTGTGAAGGGCTGTCGCATATGTCATTGGCGGCCCGTAAGGGCCGCCAGTCACAAAACGGGGAGAGGCCAGTGGCCTCTCCTTCCGTAGCTGGTGGCCCGTGAAGGGCCACCGCTACAGTCATTGGTGGCCCTTATAGGCCTCCGGTCACAGTAGCAGTGCCTCTCCTTCTTACACAATAGTGACGCCGCTCCTAGTGGCTTATCTATGGGTTTCAGTCCTTAAGGGTCCACTAGTTTAATTGTGAGTTTGTGTCCAAAATTAATAACCATTCAACAAAAAACAGAATAAAACTCAGGTAAGCCGAGAATCAGTAACAAAATTAATACTGAACAAAATAGCATAAAGGATGGCTCTGATACCACATGTTAAATACTTTAAATAATCAGATGCTAATTATACATAGCAGCGAAAACTTAGATTATAAATACCTCCGGCCATCTTTGCTCAAGCCTAAAAAGATTCTCAACAGTAGATGAACGGCCTTAAGCAATCTAAAACAATTTTATTTGAGAAGGATCTTTTGACCTATACCTACCAGTAACAATAGATGGATTACACGGGCTATATTTATAGGTAGATTAGGGACCCTTCTCATCATTGTTATCTAACCTTTTTCCTCCCATCAAGGAGAAAGATCAGGCAGTTGATCCCCATGATCACTGTAGTTGAAATAAGTCAGAGAACATGTGTGTCATCAGGGACATTTATGTAATTTCTTACACAGTTGCCACCCAGTCTGCCATTAGGTAGGCTGACCAAATGGAGAATCTGAGCCAAGTTGCTGGATTATACTTTCTGCGGTTGCCCCCCACAATGAGTAATATTTGCAAGCAGAGGCTGATGAGGACCAGTATTTGTAGCTCCCAATCGTCCCATAGTTCCTAAGCCCGTTCCGGGAACAGTTGTCTCCTCTTGTCCACAAAAAGCCAATCGCTCAAAACTGAAGACAAAAACACTAGTAAATTAAACACTTCCGCAACAAGACTATATATTTGTTAGAATATATTCGGTATATTCTAACAATATTCATCGTGAACATAACTTCTAATGTCAAGAAAAATAAGTTCCATAAATCTCAAAGGTCATGATTTGGGTTATACATGACAAACTGTAAGTGAACTAATATCGTGGTTTAAGGTGCATTACTTCTTGTTAGTAGCATCCTAATCCATTCAGCTTCTGTGATCTGTGATGAATGTTGTACAAATATCCACCTAAATAAATAGGCGATTAAGTGCACGTTTTACTCGCAAGTGCACAAGATCAAAACGATAGTATAGACGGCAAATACGAGATCATTCCCACGAGGATTGGTAAAATATGTTTAAAAAGCAATTCCTAAAAAGATATTGTTGAATGGAACGAAATAAATGATTGAATTGAAATAATAAGAATAAAATGGTTAGGGCTTCGATATCCACCGCTAATCATACTCAAATAAGGTAAACAATATGCACAATGCTACAACCGTATCACAACACTCAATGTTTGCCAACCTAAGGGCATGGCATCTACTCCTTAGGCTATTGATCTCCCTAAGCAACAAGTTAGGCATGGCATCTACTCTAACTCTTTTCTTTCTCAAAGGATTTAGCATGGCATCTACTAAGTTGTTCTTCAAGAAAGCATAAAACTATGGAGATCGACAAAAACACATGGAGCCTTAGCATGCCATCTTGTAACGACCCAGGGAAAAGCGCTAGCCACATCTGCGCTATCACCCAAAAGGACTAGTCTATTTTGGAGTTTCCCTAGAATCACTTTAAAGCCCAGTTTCACCTAGTAACTAGGCGATGTGGGACTCAACACTCATGACTCTCTTTATAAATCACCCATTCTATGTGGGCTATTTCTCTTCTTCCCAATATGGGACCGGGGTGTTACAAACTCCCCTCTTAAACTCCTGACGTCCTCGTCAGGGCCACGTCATGCAGTGCTCCAGTACCACATGGCCTGGCGTTACTAGGTGGCTCTGATACCATATGTAACGACCCAGGGAAAAGCGCTAGCCACATCTGCGCTATCACCCCAAAAGGACTAGTCTATTTTGGAGTTTCCCTAGAATCACTTATAAAGCCCAGTTTCACCTAGTAACTAGGCGATGTGGAACTCAACACTCATGACTCTCTTTATAAATCACCCACTCTATGTGGGCTATTTCTCTTCTTCCCAATATGGGACCGGGGTGTTACAAACTCCCCCTCTTAAACTCCTGACGTCCTGTCTTAGGGCCATGTCATGCAGTGCTCCAGTACCACATGGCCTGGCGTTACTAGGTGGCTCTGATACCATTTGTAACGACCCAGGGAAAAGCGCTAGCCACATCTGCGCTATCACCCCAAAAGGACTAGTGTAACGCCCGAGGAATCCAAACCTCTTAAACATATTATTAAACTAAATGATATATTTGAGGAAACATTATCATTTAGCTACGATAATGGTTTTAGAGACGTTCATGAAGTTTAAGAGATTTCGAGTCAAAACTCTTTAGAAACTCTTCAAAAAAGGATCGTTTTCTGACGACCAATCTTGTAAGTATCAAAAACTAGGTCAAACGAACTCAGTTTTACTCAAACTGAAGCCCGTTATGCTTGTATCGAAACCCTCTACGACATAGTAGATTTTTGATAAAAGTCAATTCGTTGACCTTTTTAGGCATAAAGATGATTATTCATCGCTTACGTGGCACTTTTGACCCGGGCCTTATTTCTAAAATGGAGTTTCACCATTTGGATTTTATATCATAAATGGACTCTATTTAGTATATAAATGGTTTTTACTTCGGTTTGGTGAAATCGGAATTCAATTCCGAGACAGTTAACTTTTGGCCTAAAAACCGAGCCTTAAAACTTTAACTGTCGAATTTAGCTTAAAACTATTAAATTCACTGAGTAGGGCGGCTCATGGCTGATTTGGAAGCCTAGGGTATTGACACTTGGCAGTGGGAGAGGTTGCTGGAAAATAGAACAAAAAGACAAAAAAGTCATAAGGTTATCTTGACTTTGAGAGGCATTTTGGGTAACTTGCATGAAAGGATGATGTTCCATTGAACCTAGGCTAGTTTGGACGTGGGAGCTGGCTGTCTAGAAGCCTTGGCTTCTCCTATAAAGGTGAGATGAGCCCCAGCACCGAATCACTCAGCCTTTGCACCAAAAACAGAAAAATCTCTTCATTCATCTCATTCACACCTTCTCACGGCACCTAGGGGTGTTTTGAGCAATTCTTCTCCAAACTGTCCAGAAATTATAACAACCTTGCTTGAGGTGTCCAGAAGCTAACCCAACCTTTAGAAGTCATTTTGAAGTTCATTTGAGGTATGAAAGCTTCATTCTCCTCAACTAGCTTCAAAACCGGCTCAATAGAGGGGTGTTGGGGAATTTTTGTGGTTTTTCACAACCTGTTTGCATGGGCTGTGTATGATCACTTTAGGAGGGTTCTAAAACCATTTTGTATCATGTTTCCATTGATCTTTGGGCTTTGGAATCATGAGAAAACACCAAGAACTCATCCTACACCCATTCGGCCTCTTATTGAATTTTGTGGTTTTTT
>FXXK01002681.1:0-27816 GCA_900184695.1 Betula pendula
TGTGTTGTAATTAATTTATAAATTTAATTGTTAATCCCCACAGGGATGTTTTTTATTTTTATGACTTAATTAGAATAAGATAATAAATTTAACATTAAAAATAAAATTCCTCTTGTTTGCCCACATGTACAGAGAATTTTGTTTATTAATGTTTAAATTTATTAGTCCTATTAATAAAGAGTAAATTTCATGCGTGATGTAACCTTTCCCCACAGGTAGGTTGAAATTTACTATTAAATTGACATTGGTTAATTTAAATAAAGTTATTTCATTTTTCATAGCATTTGAGTATATATTTTTTTTTTTCTTTCAGCTATTCCTACTGCTTTAGTTATTGGTATTTTATGTTCCAATGCTTAATGGTAACAAATTTTCTGATTGAAAAGAAAATGTGTCTTTTCACATTGGGATGCTTGGAACTCGATCTGGCACTCTATGTGAATGAGCTCACCCGTTCTCACGGAATCAAGTACGTTAAATGAGATTTATAAACATAAACGGTGGGAGCAATCTAATCGCATAAGTTTGATATTCGTAAAATCTCATGTCACCAAAACATCATGGTCTTATTCATGAATGTTTTAAGGCCAAAGTTTTTATAAAGGCAGTTGAGAAAAATTTAGTGAGTTCTAATAAAGATTTAGTCAGCACCCTAATGGAAAAGCTTTCAAGCAAAACCTTTGACAGTTTCAAAAGGGTGCGTGAGCACATTATGAAAATGAAGGACATTGTAGTTTAAATTAAGTCTCTAAATATGAGATTTTGAGTCATTCTTGGTCTATTTCATATTGGATTCTCTTTATTCTGAATAAGATTTTTTTTTTATAAATCTTATGACATACATTTATGGATAAATAGTCAATAAATGAATTTTTTTGACCATGTGTGTTTAAGAAGAGTAGAGACTGAGAACATAAAGAAACCATATAATCGTTACTTGGTTACTCATTGCTAAAGAAAAAGACCAATAAATGTAATCATGCCCAACGCGTTAAAGGAAAAGGGAAATGTGGCCAATAAGTATAATGACAATCAGAGTATACTTGTTTTCTTCTGCAAAGGGGAAAAATGACGGCATATAAAGAAATATTGCATAAAGTATCATAAATGACTTGATAAAGATATCTAATATATCTAGTGTGTCATGAATATCTTTTATTGAATCTCTAAATATGTTATGGATTGATGTTAGTTTATAACAATTCATGTAGTCAACACAATGTAAGGGTTTCTTAAATAAGTGTTAAGACGCCTTTAACAATTGAAAACAGTGAGACAATTAGATCAATTTTCAAATTCAGTTATGTTTTAGACCTCCAATAATGTTTTTTAGAATTTTCAAGAAAATTTATTTTCTGTTTGTTAAATAAGAATTTCAATATTATTTTTTAAAATATGAAAATTTTATTTGGCTAGAATATTGTTGATGGTCTTAAAATTGATCTAAATCCCAACTTTGAAAAATTAATTGTTTATCCTTGCATATTGATGTTGACAGAAGGCGGAGTATTATGAATGAAAAATCCTCTTTGTTATGGCATTGGAGATCAGAATATATCTCCATAAAGAGAATAAAAGGTTAGTAAATAATAGAGTGTTTTATAACTTTTGAATTTTACTATCTTCGATATTATATGGACTGCATTAAGAAAAAACAAATCAACCATACCACTAAAGGCGCCAAAAGAGATTTTTTGAGATTCTTGAGATCGTACACATTGATAAGTGTGGACCTTTTCGTACTCTTTGCCTAAATGGTCAGAGATATTTTTATCTCTTTCAGTAATGACCATAAAAGATTTATGTATCTCTATCTTCTAAGTCTGAGACATTAAATGTTTTTAGTACCTATAAGGTCAAAGTAAAGAAACAAAAGAAAAAGAAAATCAAGATCGTAAGATCTAATATTGGCAAAGAATATTATGGTAAGTACACATAAAATAGACATGATTATTAATTTTAATATTCTATTGTTCTTCTAATAATCCTTAAGTTGTTGAGTCTAAAATTACAAAATTTTTAGAGGATGTTGAACTTAGTGGGAGTGCTTATCCTCAAATGATTGAATTAGAGGAAGCATGAGAGTTGACTAAATATCCTTCAGATGAAAGATGTTTGATTGTGCTTAGGGAAAATCAAATTGATTACCTTGAGCCACAATCAATTTCAGAATAGTCAATTCATGAAGAACAAGTTCATAATGAACCTACTCAAACTTTGCAAAATGCAGAAGAAGTAGAATTAAGAATATCCTCTAGAATAAAGAGACTAACAATTCATTGTGATTATGATGTATAACTTCAAGAGTCTGATTTTGATGTCAGACATAAAGATTATCCAAAATTGTTTTCACAGGCCATAGTGGAGATAACTCTACATTGTGGTTTGATGCCATAAAGGAAGAGATGAAATTCATGATGTCTGGAATCTCATTGACTTACCAAAGGGAGCTGTAGCCTTAGACTGCAAATAGGTTTGCAAAATCTAAAGAGGCGATCTTGGGTAATGTTGAACGATATAAAGCTGGACTTATAACCAAGGGTTTTACTCTAAAGGAAGACATTGATTATCATGAAACATTTTCTCTAATATCTAAGAAGGATTCATTTATGATAATTATGATATAAGTAACTCATTTGGATATAGAGTTATAACAAACAGATGTGAAAACAACCTTCTTAAATGAGGATCTTGAAGATGAGATCTACATCAGACAACCTAAAGGTTTTGATGATAATAGGCAGAAGACTTGCAAATTAAGAAAATCTATGTATGGGCTAAGACAGGTCTCTCATCAGTAGTATACAAAATTTTACAAGGTTATTACCTCATACGGTTTTATTGTGAACCTTGTTGATCAATGTATATACCCCAAGGTCAATGGGAGTAAAGTAATCTTTCTAACCCATAGATGTTATCTGCAAGTTGTGATTTAGGTTTGCTACATATAGTTACTCTCACTAAACTTTGAAATGAAGGATATGGGTGAAGCTTCTTATGTCATTGACATAGAGATTCATAGAGACAAATTAAATAATATTAAGATTGTCTCAGAAGGCCTACATTGAAAAAGTTTGGGGAGATTCGGAATAAAGGACTGTGCACCTTCAGTAGCACTTATTATTAAAGAGGATAAATTCAGTAAAGATCCATATTTCGTAATGTATTGGAACAAGAGCATATAGAAGGTATTTTGTATGCATCTGCAGTATTCAGACTAATGTATGCACATGTCTGCATTAGACTTTACTATGGACTGACAATAAGTCTACTGGGTCAATTGAGAGCTGCAAATAAAGACTTGCGATATATGTAAGGAACTAAGAGCTATAGTTTAACAAAAAGATACACTTACCATTTGGAGGTGGTTGGTTATTAAGAAATAGATTTTGCTGAATGTGTAGGTAGTAGAAAGTCTACTTCATGATATATTTTCTTGTTAAAGGGTTATATCCTGGAGATGCAGCAAGCAGACTTTGCTATGTCTACCATGATAGTAAAAATTATTACATGCTATGAATTCATTACACAGGCATTATGGTTGAGACATTTTGTTAAAGGTCTCAAGATTGTCGATTTTATAGCTAGACCCATAAAGATATTCTGTGATAATTCTACTACACATTTCTTTTTTAAGAATAACAGGAGTAGAAGTAGAAATAAGGGTATTGACCTAAAATATCTCAATATGAGAGAGAATATTAAGAAACATGAAGTGTCTATTAAGCATCTAAGTATTGAATTAATGATTGTAGATCTCATGACTAAAATTTTACCGGTAAAGCAGTTTAAAAGTCATGTGGAACATATGAGACTCATTGATTCATTTTTGTACTTAATTTCTCTCTAAATAGTCTATAGACATAAAGTTAGTTATAAAGATTTATTATGCACATTTCTTTATATTTTATCCATGGGGATAAATAAAGTTAGACCCGAATGACTTATAGGAAGTTTATTCATAAAGCTTGACTTCTCATAAAGTACTCATACAATGAATTTTACACATCGTAATACATGGAAGAGACGACCTATTATACAATAGTTTTACTGCCATGATTCATGTGAAGCATTCCTTGTCTAAGTGGGAGGATTCCATAAATTGTTGGAATTGTTATGGCCATACTAAAGAACCTAACACCATAAAAACATGTGTCATAAAGGTCAAGTGATAGAATGTAAGAAAATTTCCTATATGCCACATGTGCATATAGTTTATTATATTTATTTATAAAGATTACGGTGTACGGTAATTTATTCTACAATATGTTAATTTAGGTTATGGAATCAACTGTAATTGCAAATTGATCTAATTGAAATTAAATTGATTTAATGTCAAATCAATTTATTATTTGATGGAAGGAATAATTAAAGTCTACAATTAATTGAGGGTCCCTGACCTAGCTTATAAATACATAGCCTGTGTATTCCATCGATACGGCTTAAGATTAGAAATAGGTCAGAAGATACATCTATATCATATTATTGTTATCAGAGTTTAGTTTCAGAGGTTGTTTGATTCGCTTGAGCAAATTAGAAGTAATCCTAAATTCACTTTACTTTTCCGCTGCTTATTTAGCATAATATAATATGTTAATGCCTTACCATAAATAACAACTTCAATATAGTCAACATGTAGCCCCAAGGGCCTTTGTTTATCTAATCTTCTCTCCCTACTTATGCTCTCTCTTTCATATTATATATTTCTACATATTCTTTTAACCGCTTAGAAAATTGAACTTTTTATTGACCACGAATTTTGATTTTTAAAATGTTAGGAGCACTCACCAAAAAAAAGAGAAAAAAACCTCTTTTTCTCATAGTGCCGTGCGGCACCTTAAAAAGTGAGAAAAAACGAAGCTGAGGCTGTATCTCTCACGCTCTCTGTTTTCACGCACTAAAGTCTCTTTCTGTCGCTGTATTGCTCCTTGCGGCTGAATTCTTTGTTTATAGAAGGTGAAAGTCGGCAAAAAGAAGTTCAAGACCAATTGGGAAAAGAATGCAGCAAGGCGGCTAACTCCAAAACCAATTAGAAACAGAAGGCTTTATGAAAAATCACGTGGACCAAAGATTTTGTTCAAATGGAGATGATCTTCTTTTCGATATGGCAGCCGGAGCCCCCACATGCCTTTGAAATTGAGGAAAATCTCATTGATCATTGATGTGTGTAAACGCTCTCTTTTGACAAGACATTAGGGGAAAAAAAAAGGTCATGATTATGCAATTTATTATTTATTTTTGTTCGTTTTGTATTTATTTAGGTCATGAGGTAGGATTTGTTTTGTATTTTACTGGTCAAGACATGTCATCTAGCCAAGCCAACACCCATAATACATACATTTAGACATGCTAAGATAAAAGAGATTTATCAGAGCCAGATATCAACCAAATTCAGAAATACACCAAACTAGCTCGTCAGACCAAACTTCTCAACCAAATATTCTCAACAACCAAGTTTTGAAGCAATCAAAATCACAAACAAAAGACTTCATAGACATACTGAGATAGCAAGATTGAAAATTTTAACTTTAGAGAATAAGCAAACAGGAGAACTCAAGAACCTTTTCTCTCCTCCTATGCCAAGTAAAACAAGGAATATGACATCATCGAGGTATTCTAGTTCTTGATATTAGAGCCAACTACCGCGTCGAGTATGGGATCGAATTAGGTTCGACTGTGTGGTCGAGTCATGAAGGAAGCGACCTATAGGCCGAATTAAAATGTCTTGATACTATATATAGATATAGTGTTAAGTTATTGAATATTGATAGATAAGTGGAGCCGTTAAAAGAAAAATAGTTACCATTATGTCAGTGTCGATAGGATAGGCTGGCGTGGACATCGGCCGTAAAGTATGGTGTTATATTACAATCTTAAGTGTCCCATAAGGCTTAAATACAATCTTAAATATGTATATATAAGCTCTTAAACACCCATTTCTTATAAGTTAGTTTTCAAGGGTTAGTTCTACCCAAAATTTGTATCAACCTATAACTCAATTATAGGGCACAAACACCACATGCATGCTTATATAAATATGAATTGTGGAATGCTTTTGTTTTTTTTTAGGGGGGGGGGGGGTGTGCTGGGAAATAGCTGTTAGAGATATAAACGATCAGGAGTTTTTATTAAGAGTATATTAATTTACATATTTGTACACAACTCTAGCCCAAAAGCTTAAGCTAACGGCTTAGGTCCACTTAAGTATATTAAGTACTATTTTCCTTCATATTTTCTCAATGTGGGACAAACTACTCACAAGTGACTTACAACAATCTTCCCCTCACTTGTTCCAGAGGGGCCGTCAAGAGTTTTTACTCAGAGTACTTTAATATATATTTGGACATCATTCTCTAGCCTAAAAGTTTAAGCTAATTGACTTGGGTCCACTTAGGTATATTAAGTACTCTTTTCCTTCATGTTTTCTCAATGTGCGACAAACCATTCTTAAGTTACAACAATAGCAACAAGATATGCATCTTATTTCTCTAACATGGATTTGTTCCTACTCTCAGTTCTATTCTTTAAATTCTTCATATGAACCACAAACAATTCAAGTCCTGAATGTAAAGAGGACGGTTTCCGTCTAATTCTAACTAATAAAATAACCATTAATCAACTTCAAGTGAATGAAAATAACCACAAAAAAAGAACCTCGTCTGCTTAGTTAGATATGTAAGCATGGATAACGCGTCTCTGGATTTCACAGAATGTCATTGGTATTCAAGAATGTCATTGGTGCTCAATAAACCAACAGCAAACCAATACCATGCCGCTCTTAAGTATAGGTTTGCTGTAGGTAGGATTTCACATCAATTGCAGCATGCCAAAGTGCATAGTTTCAGTACTGAAAGAAAACAAACCTAATTAATCCGACTATGGTCTATTTGATATCAGGCTCATTGCTTTTGAAGAATCCATTGGATGGATGATCAAAGCATGATTAAAAGATCCAGATGACCCAACTCTTTCCATACAAGAAAGGTTTCTTATGTCAACATGGTGAAAAAGAAAAGATCTTAGATTCATTACAAATTTCTCATCTAAGATCTTTATTTTCCGTAGCGTGTAACAAAACCTTATTGTCTAAGGTGCATAGCCTCATCATGGGTTATTACCTTCTGGATAGCCAATAGGCCTAGAGGGGGAGTCATAGCGTGTTGGAGATGAAGCAACCATGCGCCTGGGCTCTTCAAGCCATTCTTGAGTTAGCCTGCTGCTATCAAAATCCGCGTCCTCGTCCATGATCCGCCAACAATGCATACAACTTCATACAACAATGCATCATCCGCCAGTACAGTCACCAAAGCAGTAGCAGTTACAGTAGATAACTAAGCAGCAGAGCCTAGAGAGTTGAAATCAGTAGAAGATAAGGCAGAGCAACAAACTAAGCAATGCCATAATTTGAAGCTTGATCGAGATAAGATGACACAAAGGAATTGCAAATGATATGAAGATTAATTGACAATATTGTCTCTTTATCATTTCTTAACTATAAATTCAAACTGTACAGTTAACATTACAAAGTGTAAATGGATACAAACTTCTCTATATACATGAATGGAATGGTTTTGAGTTTTGGTAAGTTAACCAAAACTATTCCCTCAATATTTTGTTCATATGGACACCATGTTCATGTCTCGATCCATGCTGTCTTCTTGGTCGGAGTGATAAAGCATGCCACAACTAACCAAATTAATATTTTTCTTTTCCCTAGTACAATAAGTCCGAAAGGTTTTAGATTATTTGCCAATGTTTGGAAGTCTATCCCCAAGCATTTTTTAGGAAATCTTCTTTCGCTTCTGAGCATAGAACAAATGACCCTCAATTGTTCATTCATGATGCAGATTCACCTACCCTCCACCATACAGAGACATGGGTAAAGAGTGGGATTGCCGAATATCTTCAAATGTTGGGTGTGATGAAGAGCCATAATTTCGTGCAATCCCAGACCACCTACCCATGGATTTCATTTTTCGGAGAAAATATGCATCCATTTCCCCACTTTCAACCTCGTCCTCCACCTCATTCTTCCCCTTCAACACATTCACTACTTGTCTCATGGTTGGCCGGGACTTGGGGTCAGGGTAAGCACACAACAAGCCCAAGTGAAGCACCCTATCCACTTCTTCTTCATCAAACTCGCCTCTACTCTTCAATCTCTCATCAAGGGCATTCACTAATTGCCCTTGTACCATCAATTGCCATGCCCAATCTACCAAAGGTGGCTTCCCTTCCTCTGTAGGCCTCCTCCCACACATGACTTCTAAAATCAAGACACCAAATCCAAACACATCAGTTTTAGCCGATGCCCGTCCCCTACTAATCATTTCTGGCGCCAAATATCCCACGGTCCCGACCACCCTAGTCGTGTTAGACACTTGACCATGGTCGTGCATTAGGGCTAATCCGAAATCCCCTAGCCTTCCGTTCATATTCTTGTCAAGTAACACATTGCTGGCCTTAATGTCCCTATGAAGGACTTTGGCTTCCCAACCCTCATGTAAGTACAAGACTGCTGACGCGACATCTTTCAAAATCCTTATCCTGTCTTCACAGCTCAATATCTTCCTCTCATCACCTTCAAACACCCACTTGTCCAAACTCCCATTTTCCATATAGTCATAAACCAACAAGAAGTCCCCCTTCTCTCTCTTGTACCACCCTCTCAACCCCACCAAACTTCTATGCTTCAATCTTCCAAGGCTTGAAATTTCAGCCAAAAATTCCCTCATCCCATCATTTTCATGCGAAATGCATTTCACTGCAATCTCTGTCCCTCTTGCTAAAACACCCTTATAGACCTTCCCATTCCCTCTAGTTCCAATCACATTTTCTTCTGAGAATTCTCTTGTCGCCGCCTCAATTTCTTTGTAAGTCATTCTGTGTGGCCAATACTCCAATTCCCATTCTTCCATTTCCCCTCTCTCCCTAGCTCCCCTCCGCGTCCTCTTGATCGAAAACAGAGCACACAGAGCACAAAGGCCAACACTGAAGAAACCTCCTAGTGTGATTCCTGCAATAAACCATTTGGATCGAAATCTTGAACCCTTTGAAAGAAGAAACGATGGCAAACCGGTTGTAACCAACTTTTCGCTTAACGAAAAGTTGGAATTACTAAAACTCCAAGCCAAAATCTTGTTACTGTCAACTAACTGTCCGGTACCACTAGTAAAGCCAACATACATTTCATCCTCAAAAACCTCAGAAAGATTAAGCGAAACATTCAACAAAGGCTTCCGAGGCCTTTTCATGCCTACAAGAGCCATAGTAACATTAATCAAAGAATCTGAATAGTCAATCCAAACTTGGTAATTTTCACCACTATTCAGCTTCAATTCCTTGAATGACTTCTCATCATCACCATTGCTGCTGTTGTCGCTACTTTGGTTGTCAGGCCAATACCCGGCATCGTGTGATGCTATTGATTCGAGGGTGTTTATGTCGATGCCAACATGGTTGCTGCTTATGTCATTGAATTCTTCGACCTTATACCCGTCAAACTCGACACCAAAGATATGGGCATTGGGATTCCCGATGGTGGTGAAGTTGAAAAGGCCTTCATATTGACCTGAACTTG
Source organism: Betula pendula (assembly GCA_900184695.1). Taxonomy (NCBI): domain Eukaryota; kingdom Viridiplantae; phylum Streptophyta; class Magnoliopsida; order Fagales; family Betulaceae; genus Betula; species Betula pendula. Next base: position 9,581 of record FXXK01002681.1, read on the forward strand.
CGCCTTCGATTTCAGTATCGGGGACAAAAATGAAAACCATGCCATTGGCAGGAGGAATATTCTTGTAAGGAATCATCGAGAAGATGAAAGAAGTTGAGAAGGGATAAACATAAGAAGAGTTTGGCTTTTTAGCGGGGATCTTTTCTGGGTAAAGAGCACGACCGATTGAAAATTTTGTGTTGTTAGTGAGCGTTAGAATACGAGATTCAACGGTGGCAAGGCCATAGAGTAACATATCGGAGGAGTTGAAGCCATTGAAGACGAAATCAACAGCCGATATGGATTGGAAGAAGAGGAAAAGGGGCAGGAGAAAGCATAGTTGGTGTTTATGCTTCATCATGATGGCAGAATTGAAGAAGAGAACGCCCTCAAGGGGGATATATGGCTTGAAAAATGAAAAGAGAGATGAGCGGGTGGTGTTGGATGAGGAGTTACTGAACTTTCTTTGTCAACTTTTAGATATTCATTGGGTTTGATTTTTTTCGTCACAAGACAGGTAGCCGGAATTGGCATCGGAATGGTATTCAAAAGAGCAGAACACGAAATGAGGGCAAAATTTGAAAGAGAAAGCAAGAAAAAGGGCGGCCACGGCCCACAAGTAATCTTTTAAATGTCATCACTCATTCATAGCCCGCTTGGATGACAAAAGATTATGAAGTTGAATGCAACCACGTGTCTCTGTTGAAAAAATTCCCTCCCTCATGTAGCTAATATGGAGCAATGTCATCATTTGTATGATCCAACGGTCAAATTTTGTTTGAAAATCAAGGCATATTGGCGCCACATATTGCGAAAATCAAGTGCCGCTCGAAGACTTGAAAGACTTGAAAGACTTGAAGCCTTGTGTTTAGAAAGACGCCTTGCCCTTGCGTGTTTGGAAAGGCAAAGGGGACAAATGGGACAGTCGAAGGGGGTACAGGAACATGGTAAATGTCACATTTTTAATATTTAGCATATTTCACTCTTTTGATGTAAAAAAATTGGTCTCAATTTACATAAAGAGCATCTCCGGCGTAGTTCAAAATAAAATATTTTCATCCATTTTGCTATGAAAGTTTATCGTAGCATCTTGAACTTTATTTTTATTCTTTTCTCTCTCTTCTCTTTTTCTCTTTCCCTCAATTTTCACAATAAAAAATACATTGAAAAATAAGATTCAAAGAAAGTAGGGTGTAGCTTAATGGAATAGATAATATGTTGAAGTTTGTATTAAAAAATTAATAACTTTTTTTTTAAAAAAAAAAAACGTATTTTTAAGTAGATAAAATAGCTATTACCAGTGGAAAAGCATTGAATGTTTATGGTTGGTGTTAGCATACAAAGACAAACCTTGTTAGGTGTGGAAATTTGAAATCACTAGGGTTCATTTGGTTTACAAAGAAATCAATAATAAACTAGGGGCCAACCTTTTGATCCATCCAAAAAAAAGACAAAGATACGATTTATTTATCATCCATGCAGAACCCACCATCATGTTGTGATTTGTGCTACAAAAAGCTTGTCTTTGCCCATTTGGCAATCCACAATTTTTTTTTTCTCATTTCTATTAAAAAAAAAATCAAACTTTTTTTCACAGTAACAAACATTTTTGTCATTTTTCACTTACAAAAAATTTAAAACTAATTTTACCTTTATACCACATTAACCTACATTTATGTCACATCTCTCACCGATTATCTGATATGAATATGAAAAAGAAGTAAAGAACCAGAAGCTAAAAACCGGCAATGACTCAACTAAGAAGGTGAGCATCTATAAAATAAATCAACATCTTTACCCTTTAACCACTTAGAAAATTGTACTTTTTATTGACTACGATTTTTGAATTTTTTAAGGATGTTAGTATCTTGAGCACTTGTGATAACAAGTATGATACTAACAAACGAATTTTCTCAAATGGAGATGACCTTTTAGACATGGCCGCCCCCACATGCCTTTGAAATTGAGGAAAATCTGATTGTTGTGTAAACGCTCTCCTATGACAACACATCAGGAAAAAGAAAAAAAAAATCTAGCTCCCATGCCTCTGTAACAAATAACCGGCTTAATATAGATTTCTGCAGTTACTCATGATCCTGTTGCTGTTTCAACCGTTTGATTCATATTCTGGTATTCTTCGCACCTATTTCACATCGAATCATGCAACATATTTTAAGTCAGTGTGCAAGAAAGATGGGACAAGAGTAGAAAATCCTACCAAAGTCAAGGGAGGGACGAGCACATGTATTGCTTTCATTGCGATGATGGCTTTCTTTTTGTATTTTTTTTTGTAAATAACTAATATGAGAAGTCACTTAAAATACGTCACGTTAGCTAATGTGAAAAATAACATTACTTTTAATCCTTTGACGAATTATAAAAACAATTGTAAGTCAATTTCATTAGTCTTTTTACATTTATCACGAGTAGCCTCTACCAAAAGCCAAATTTTCTTCCAGTGCAAGATACAAATAAATATATTTGGAAGAGAAGGCACAAATTAAAGGAATATTGCATCCCTACCTGCAAAGTCGGCAAAGAAAAACAACTCCTTGCTTAAATTGGAATAGCACAGACAAACAGGCCCTGCACTGAGATCAAAGAGGCAGCACAGTTTGAATCAGCATCCATTTAGCTGCAAACATGACCTCATATCATGACTAATTAATAGAGAGCAATATCATTGATATATTCACCGCATGGCAATATTATCACATGAAAATACAGGGGAACAAAATTTGTCCACTTATTTCTAGGAGCAATCCCAAATCAGGAAAAAAAAAATTGTATTTTCAGGAATTTGTAAAATGAGTATGCAATTTCATATTTATTTGTATTCATTTTGTATTTATTCAGGTCATGAGGCAGGATTCTACTACCACTCCTCTGGCTCCTAACTCGTCAAGACATGTCATCTAGCCAAGCCAACACCCATAATACATATATTTAGACATGTCAAGATAAAAGAGATTTACCAGAGCCAGATATCAACTAAACTCATAAATACATCAAACTAGCTCTTCTGACTAGACTTCTCAACTAAATATTCTCAACAACCAAGTTTTGAAGCACAATCAAAATCACAAACAGAAGACTTTAGAGACATACTGAGATAGCAAGATTAAAAATTTTAACTTCAGAGAATAAGCAAATGGGAGAACTCTAAGAACTTTTCTCTCCTCCTGTACTAAGTAAAACAAGGAATATGACATCATCGAGTGGACAAAAATTAGCTACAAATCAGTTTGTAGCTCATGACTACAAACCAGTCTAATAAAATAACAATTGTCATCAAACATGTGCCTCTCACATGTGAGTTTTAATAAATTTTAATGATATTAACTCTCATTCTCCTTCTAATGTTTCTTCTTCTTCTAACCTAATATTACTCTCTTAAATCAACCTTATTGATACATAGGAACAATTTTTTTTTTTTCCTTTTTTAGAAAATCTCAAAAAATTGAAATACTGAAAATCTTCTTTTTTCTTCTGCATTATGAGCACCACCTTGCACACAACCAAGCAGTTGTTTTCAATTTTCATTTTTATTTTTATTGTTGAATGTTCAATTTTCAAATTAAGGGTCCGTTTGAAATTGCGATTTCAAAAAGTGCGATTTAAAAACGTGATTTTTTAAAATGCAGTTAAGCGTTTGGCAAAATCGCAGTTTGGCCTTTAAAATCGCAATTTAGCATTTAAAATTCTGTATTTTCAAAAAAGCACTCCTTACTTGCAAGTTGAAGCATGGGACACATTCCAAGTGTGAGGATATCTCGGCTCTCGCATTAATGAAGAACGTAGCAAAATGTGATACTTGGTGTGAATTGCAGAATCCTACGAATCATCGAGTCTTTAAACGCAAGTTGTGCCCAAAGCCACTCGGCCGAGAGCACGTCTGCCTGGGTGTCACGCATCGTTGCCCCACAAGCCCCCTCGTCCCTTTGCAAGGAGATGGGGTTGGGGACAATGATGCATGACACCCAGGCAGACGTGCCCTCGACTAGGTGGCTTCGAGCGCAACTTGCGTTCAAAGACTCGATGATTCGCGGGATTCTGCAATTCACACCAAGTATTGCATTTCGCTACGTTCTTCATTGATGTGAGAGTCGAGATATCCGTACACTTAGAATGTGTCCCATGCTTCAACTCCCACTCACTACTCATTTTCTATTTTTTATGAATTTATTGATTTTTTCAATTAGAAAAATTATAAAATATAAAAAGAAAATAATAATTATAATTTCTCCAAAAAATGTAAATGTTGGCAAACTTGAAGGTATGATTTTTCTAAGCACGTGTGCAAAAAATTAATTTCTCCAAACTCAGCAACTTTGCTGAGCACTGTAGCTCACCAATTTATATTTTCCTGCGCCTGCTCTCTCTCCTCTCTCCTCTCTCCTCTCTTCTTTCTTTTCTTTTCTTTTTTTTTTCCTGCACCTTTTTCTTTTTTTTGAAGTATTCCTCTTTGGTATTGAATGCTTCATTTTATTTTTTAATGTTCTCATTTCTTTATAGTTTTACACTATCCCTTGTGACTTTGCTTTTAAGTGTTTATTTTCTCATGGTCTTGTTCACAGGCGATATAAGATTATTCCTCAACAAATCTTTTCTGCTACATATTGGAGAAGAAGGAGAAAAGAGAATGCAACTAGAAAATTTTTTGTCACGGCCCATTTTGCCATATACTAGGCATAGTTTGCACTTCAGTCGATATTGTGAGCTTCCCACGTCGAGGAAGTTGGAATGGACGAGATAATAATGGAGATGGTGGAGGCAAACCTCCAATCTTGAGTAATATTCGGTTGCTGAAGAGCTAGAGTAAAAATTAACCAGTCACCTTCTAGAATAAAATGTGATAGACCCAAAGAAATGGCCAATTGAGATGCCAGTAGAGCTGCCAATGCTTCTCCAAAGATGGGATCACAACTCACAAGGAACTTGGAAGACTGATAAGAGATAAACCTTTTATAAATATGCCTTTATAGCTAGTCTTGACAGATAGTTGCTTGAGCTGAAAAATTGTCTCTGATAGCTGTATCAAAATTTATCTTAAAATAAGGAGTTGTAAGGGGAGACCATAACTCAATAGAAGGAAGAATTTCGGTCTTCTAAGCTGAATGATGTTCTAGTATAGTTTTGCTAATAGCCCGAGAGATGGAGATGGCATTTGGTATAAGTCCCTCATGAAAGTCCTTATTTCTTATGAACCAAAGATAATCAAAAGCCACCGTAGCAAAAATTTGAAATAAATGAGTTTCATCCTTTGGAATTCTTAGGCGGAGAGAAGGATTGAGGATGATAAGTAACCAATCTGCCATGTTAGTCACATTTAAAGCAATAGAATTTAAAGGCCAAAATGATTGGCGCCAAATTACTCTAGCAAAGGAGCAAGAAAAGAGATAAAAGAGATTATCCATTTCATGATTACAAAGGGGACAACTGATGCATGTGAGAATGGAGGGATTAGAAAGAAATGTGAGTTTTGGTGGGAATAATATTCCAGGCTATTTTCCAAAGAAAAAGCTTAAGCCTATCATTTAAATTTAATTATGAAAGGGCTTTCCAATGCATAGTAGAAAGAGGTGATGGAGGAGTGGAAAGATGGAGGAATTTGATAAGGTGATGGGCAGATTTGGTGGAGCAATTGCCAGAAGAGGATGGGGTCCAGAGAATGGAATGTGTTGGAGGTGGAGAGGCTTAAATCATAATATTACCTAAAGTTTTTTGTTTTGAGTGTCGACTTGCAAATTCTTTTTACCAAAGGTGCTGCAAAGCCAATCACATGCTACTTGACAAGCATGCCATGACATCTTCACATGTAATTTTATAAAATTATATTGGACTTCATATGTTATTTCTTTTATCAAACTATTATCCGGGCGAAACCTTGAATATCTCAATTATCAAATTATCCAAATGTCTACATGAAGTTGAACCCTCCCTACTTCTTAATCCCATTATTCAGTAGTATGATGGGGGAAGCATTGAATGTTTATGGTTGGTGTTAGCAGACAAAGACATAAACCTTAGGGGAAAATTTAAAATCGCGAAGGTTATTTTGGTTTACATAAAGATCAAAAATATAATACAAGCAAATCAACATATTCATCCTTCGAATATTTTTAATATTATGAATTATTTAGTTTTTTTTTTTTCTAGATTTATTTCCTTCCAAAGGTTTTTTTTCACCACTCCTATTCTCTTTATATAAATATCCGGATGTATATAGTTTAATAATAAAATCTCTTTTTTCACCACTCCTAAGGTACCATCTATTGTAATATAGTTTAATACACTTCAATATAGTCAAGATATAGCCCTAACTCTCTCTACTTCTGCTCTCTCTTTCATATTATATATCTCATTATATTGTTCTACAAATCCTTTAACCACTTAGAAATTTGAACTTTTCATTGGCCACAAATTTAGAATTTTTTTTTTATTTTTTTTATGGATGTTAGGATCTCAAGCACTAATGATAACAAGTATGGTAAATGTTGTGACAAAACAAATTTTAGGATCCGAAAGAAATAGAAAAAGAACGGAATAAACAAAAAACCAATCAAACACAATACCATTCAACTTAACAAATCTACATTTATAGGCGGAGACGATTGTGAGAAAATTTACTATCAAAAGATGGAGTAGAAAAATAGTAAGAAAAAAAAAAATCAAAACTCAAAGCTTTGTACACTTAAATCACACTCTTAAAAAAAATTAAAAAAAAAAAAAAACTATTTTTCTCCTTGTGCCGTGCGGCTGTATCTCTCCAGCTCTGTCTGTTTTCACGCACTAAAGTCTCTTTCTCTCGCTGTATTTGGCTCCTTGTGGCTGAAGTCTTTCTTCATAGAAGGTGACAGTCAGCTAAAAGAAGTTCGAGTCCAATTGGGAAAAGAACACAGCGAGGCGGCTAACTTCAAAACCAATTAGAAAAATAAGACTTGATTAAAAATCACGTGGACCAAAGATTTTGTTCAAATGGAGATGACCTTCTTTTAGATATAGCAGCCCCCACGTGCCTTTGAAATTGAGGAAAATCTCATTTATGTGTGTAAACGATCTCATATAACAAGACATTAGGGGAGAAAAACAGGTCATGATTATGCAATTTCTTATTTATTTGTATTCGTTTTGTTTTTATTGAGGTCATGAGGTAGGATTTGTTTTGTATTTAACTGGTTAAGACATGTCATCTAGCCAAGCCAACACCCATAATACTTACATTTAGACATGTTAAGATAAAAGAGATTTACCAGGGCCAGATATCAACCAAACTCAGAAATACACCAAACTAGCTCGTCAGACCAAACGTCTCAATTAACCAAATATTCTCAACAACCAAGTTTTGAAGCTATCAAAATCACAAACTGAAGACTTCAGAGACATACTATAGCAAGATTGAAAAATTTAACTTCAGAGAATAAGCAAACGGGAGAACTCAGAAAACTTTTTCTCTCCTCCTATGCCAAGTAAAACAAGGAATATGACATCATCAAGTTACTCTAATCCTTGATATAATAGGTGCTAGTCCTTTAAAATTTTATCAAACTCAGCAATTCCTTCCATTTATATAAGGATGCTTTAAAACAAAAATGATCCCTGTACACTAAATGGAAGATGCCAAAGTCCAATAGTACCCATAGTGAAAAGTAAAATTTGCAAGAAACGCAACAGATATAAGCAATTAACTTTCAACATAAATGCAGAAGAAATTATGTTATGATTTTAAGTGTTCCATGTGACTTAATTACAATTTTAACTATGTGTATATAAACTTTTGGGCACCTTTTTCTCACAAGCCAATTTTTAAGGATAGATTCTACTCAAGGTTTTTATCATTTGGTATCAGAATCAGCTACCACGTTGAGTATAGGATCAAACAGTTTGTTTGCGGCTTTGTGGTCGAGTTTTGGAGGGAGCTATAGGCCGAATTAAAGTATCTTGGTACTATATATAGGTATAGTGTTAAGTTATTGAATATTAATAGATAAGTAGAGCCGCCAAAAAAAAAAAATAGTTATCATTAGGTCAGTGTCAATAGAGTGGGCCGACGTGGATATCGGCTGCAAAGCATGGTGTTATATTACGATCTTAAGTGTCCCATAAGAATTAAGTACAATCTTAATCATGTATATATAAGATCTTTGAAAATAATAACCAGACTCCAAATAACACCTAGAAGGGGGGGTTGAATAGGTATATATTAAATAAATGAGAAATTTAAAAATAAGCAACTACACAAAATATTATGAAAGCAATAAAGTGTACAACACAGATATTTTGATTATGAAGTAAAACCACTCCGGGGCAGCAAAACCCAGAAAATCAATGCACTAGAAGAATGAGAAATTACAAGGTGTTCATACTTACAAAACCTTTGTGAGATACACTCTTGCACTAGACAAGTGAACCGCTTGCCCGCTATTGCAGTAGTTCTCCCAGAACCTTTGGAGAATTCTTCTATTAATCTTCCTTTACCGGAACTCTGATAGGCTTCAAGTGTTGCAAATAAAGATTGTGTGATATCCAATAAACTCTAAGAGATGAGCAATATGATTACTCTAAACAAGCCTAAATCTCTCTTAGCACAAACAAAATAGCCTCAAAACCCTTACATAAAACATCTAAGAAGACTACATTATATAAAGGAGGAAAACTTGATCTTCAAGCATTCAAAAACGGATTCCTGAAATTTCAGGATTATTGATCCGGTCAAACGGCTGAGTAATCCAGTCAAACGGTGATAGCTTAAAAACTGAAATCAGGATTCCTCAAGTGGCACGGTCGAATGGCTCTTGGAATGGCTGAGTGAACGAGGCTCTCTGAGTAGCCTAAAAATATGGCCGATCAAACGCCAATTTGAACGGCTAAGTGAACGAGGTTCTCTGGAGGATTAAATCAGCTATCCGGTCGACCGTTATTTGGAACAGGTAATGAAATGAGACTCTCTGAGTTGCTTTTAATAAACCCGGTCAAACGGCTGATGGAACGGCCATTGGAACGAAGCTCTCTAGAAGTCAGAAAACAACTGGCCGGTCGAACGGCTATTGGAACGCCCATTGGAACGGAGCTCTCTGGAAGTCTGAAAACAACTGGCCAGTCGAATGGCTATTAGAGCACCCATTGGAATGGGCTTCTCTGTGACTTCTATTTGATTACCCAGTCGAACGGAGCATACCGGTCGAACGGTACCATACACAATTAACATTTCTTAAGAAAAAATACACAACATTTTGTCCAAAAATACCTTATTACAAAAACTACTTTTGAATACCGAATTTAGCCAATTAAAAACTAACACTCTTAAACATCCTCACCTTACAATCCATTTTTCAAGGGTTAGTTCTACCCAAAATTTGTATCAAATTGACTTCAAAATCCATACAAAAAAAATTGGCCACCGGCTACATCCTTCAACTAATTGTGCATTCAATGACATTTCTAGCAGTACTAGTAATAGCAATGGTAGAATAGAAACGGTTCTCTGAGGGGAATATGCTATTTGTCTCTGGAAACATAAAAGGTGTCATCAAGGAATTGACTTGTTCCCTACAGGCAACATACCATGATACCACGGTTTACATGTTATCTATAATGGGGAACCAAGGGTTTTATATGCTAACTTGATTCTAGACTTAGAACATATGCAAGACATACATAGTAGACCAAACCAGCACCAAGGAAACAATATGAAGCATGTTACGCATAACTCAATTATAGGGAACAAACACCACATGCATGCTTATATAAAAAAGAATCGTGGAATGCTTATTTTTTGGGATGCCAGGGGGAATAGCAACAAGATATGCATCTCGTTTCTCTAACATGCATTTGTTCCTACTCTCAGTTCTATTATTTAAATTCTTCATATAAACCACAAACAATTCAAGTCCCAAATGTTAAGAGGAGGGTTTCGATCTAATTCTAACTAATAAAAAAGCGTTTAATCAAATTCAAGTGAATGAAAATAACCACAAAAAAGAACCTTGTCTACTTTGTTTGATATGTAAGCATGGATAAGGCGTCTCTGGATTTCACGGAATGTCATTGGTATTCAAGAATGTCATTGGTGCTGAATAAACCAACAGCAAACCAATACCATGCCGCTCTAAGTACAGGTTTGCAGTAAGTAGGATTTCACATCAATGGTGCTCAAAACCAGAGTCATTTGCAGCATGCCAAAGTGCATAGTGTAGCATGATTTTTTCTTTTTTCAGGGAAAGAAAACAAACCTAATTAATCTGACTATGGTCTATGTGATATCAGGCTCATTGCTTTTGAAGAATCCACTGGATGGATGATCAAAGCATCATCAAAAGAACCAGATGACCCAACTCTTTCCATACTAGAAAGGTTTCTTATGTCAACATGGTGAAAAAGAAAAGATCTTAGATTCATCACAAATTGCTCATCTAAGATCATTATTTTCCATAGCGTGTAGCATAATCTTTTTGTCTAAGGTGCATAGCCTCATCATGGGTTATTGCCTTCCGGCAAACCAGAGAGAGGGTCTCTTCGAGCCGCAGCAAATCTTGGATAGCCAATAGCCCTAGAGGGGGAGTCACTGCGTGTTGGAGATGAAGCAACCATGCGCCTGGCCTCTTCAAGCCATTCTTGAGTTAGCCTGTGCTATCAAAATCTGCGTCCTCGTCCATGATCCGCCAACAATGCATACAACTTCATACAACAATGCATCATCCGCCAGAACAGTCACCAAAGCAGTAGCAGCTACTGTTGATAACTAAGCAGCAGAGCAACAAAATAAGCAATGCCATAATTTGGAGCTTGATCGAGATAAATGACACCAAGGAATTGCAAATGATATGAAGATGAATTGAGAATATTGTATCTTTATCATTTCTCAACTATAAATTCAAACTGTACAGTTAACATTACAAAGTGTAAATGGATACAAACTTCTCTATATACATGAATGGGAAGGTTTTGAGTTTTGGTAAGTAAACCAAAACTATTCCCTCAATATTTTGTTGAGTGATAAAGCATGCCACAACTTACCAAATTTATATTTTTCTTTTCCTGAATACAATAAATCCAAAAGGTTTTAGATTATTTGCCAACGTTTGGAAATCAATCCCCAAGCATTTTTTAGGAAATCTTTCGTTGCTTCTGAGCTGATAGAACAAATGAACTTCAATTGTCCATTCATGATGCAGATTCACCTGCCCTCCACCATAGTATTGGACCAACACAGAGACATGGATGAAGAGTGGGACTGCCGAATATCTTCAAATGTTGGGTGTGATGAAGAGCCATAATTTCGTGGAATCACAGACCACCTACTCATGGATTTCATTCTTCGGAGCAAATATGCGTCCAATTCCTCACTTTCAACCTCGTCCTCCACCTCATTCTTCCCCTCCAAGACATTCACTACTTGTCTCATGGTTGGCCGGAAACTTGGGTCAGGGTAAGCACACAACAAGCCCAAGTGAAGCACCCTGTCTACTTCTTCCTCATCAAACTTGCCTCTGCCCCTCAATCTCTCATCAAGGGCATTCAGTAATTGCCCTTGTACCATCAATTGCCATACCCAATCTACCAAAGGTGGCTTCCCTTCCTCTGTAGGCCTCCTCCCACACATGACTTCTAAAATCAAGACACCAAATCCAAACACATCAGTTTGAGCTGATGCCCGTCCGCTACTAATCACTTCTGGCGCCAAATATCCCACCGTCCCAACCACTCTGGTCGTGTTAGGCACTTGACCATGGTCGTGCATTCGGGCCAATCCGAAATCGCCTAGCCTTCCGTTCATATCCTTGTCAAGTAACACATTGCTGGCCTTAATGTCCCTATGAAGGACTTTGGCTTCCCATCCCTCATGTAAGTACAAGACTGCTGAAGCTACATCTTTCAAAATCCTTATCCTGTCTTCACAGCTCAACATCTTACTGTCATCACATTCAAACACCCACTTGTCCAAACTCCCATTTTCCATATAGTCATATACCAACAAGAAGTCCCCCTTTTCTCTCTTGCACCATCCTCTCAACCCCACCAAACTTCTATGCTTCAATCTTCCAAGGCTTGAAATTTCAGCCAAAAACTCTCTCATCCCATCATCCTCATGCGAAATGAATTTCACTGCAATCTCTGCCCCTCCTGCTAAAACACCCTTATAGACCTTCCCATTCCCTCCAGTTCCAATCGTATTTTCTTCTGAGAATTCTCTTGTCGCCACCCCAATTTCTTGATAAGACATTCTGTGTGGCCAATACTCCAATTCCCATTCTTCCATTTCCCCTCTCTCCCTAGCTCTCCTCCTCTGCCTCTTGATCGAAAACAGAGCAAACAGAGCACAAAGACCAACACTGAAGAAACCTCCCACTGTGATTCCTGCAACAAACCATTTGGATCGAAATATTGAACCCTTTGAAAGAACAAACGATGGCAAACCAGTGGTAACCAACTTTTCACTTAACGAGAAGTTGGAATTACTAAAGCTCCAACCCAAAATCTTGTGACTTTGAATTAACTTTCCGGTAGCACTAGTAAAGCCAACATACATTTCATCCTCAAAAACCTCAGAAAGATTAAGAGAAACATTCAACAAAGGCTTACGAGGTCTTTTCATGCCCACCGGAGCCATGGTAACATTAATCAAAGAATCTGAATAGTCAATCCAAACTTGGTAATTTTGACCACTATTCAGCTTCAATTCCTTGAATGACTTCTCATCATCAGCATTGCTGTTGTTGTCGCCTCCTTGGTCGTCGGGCCAGTACCCGGCATCGTGTGATGCCATTGATTCGAGGGTGTTCACGTCGATTCCAACATAGTTGGCGCTTATGTCATGGAATTCTTGGTTCTTAAACACATCAAACTCGACACCAAAGATATGGGCATTGGGATTCCCGATGGTGGTGAAGTTGAAAAGGCCATGATATTGTGCTGACGTTGCGCCTTCGATTTCAGCAACGGGCACAAAAATGAAAACTATGCCATTGCCCGGAGGAATATTCTTGTAAGGAATCATCGAGAAGATGAAAGAAGTTGAGAAGGGATAAACATAAGAAGAGTTTGGGTTTTTAGCGGGGATCTTTTCTGGGTAAAGAGCACGACCGATTGAGAAATTTGTGTTGTTAGTGAGCGTTAGGATACGAGATTCAACGGTGGCCAGGCCATAGAGTAACATATCGGAGGAGTTGAAGCCATTGAAGACGAAATCAACAGCCGATATGGATGGGAAGAGGAGGAAAAGGGGCAGCAGAAAGCATAGTTGGTGTTTATGCTTCATCATGAGGGCAGAATTGAAGAAGAGAACGCCCTCACGGGGGATATATAACTTGACAAATGAAAAGAGAGATGAGCAGGTGGTGTTACTGAACTTTCTTGATCAACTTTTGGATATTCATTGGGTTTGATTTTTTTCGTCACAAGGCAGGTAGCCGGGTAGTTATCTATCAGCATCTTCATAGATGGTTTATCAAAAGAGCAGAACACGAGATGAGGGCAAAATTTGAAAGAGAAAGCATGGAAAAGGGTGGCCACGGCCCACAGGTAATCTTTTAAATGCCATCGCCATTCATAGCCCGCTTGGATGACATAAGATTATGAAGTTGAATGCAACCGCGTGGCTCTGTTGAAAAATTGCCTCCCTCATATAGCTAATTTTTTTTTTTTTTATTCCTCATGAAGCTAATATGGAGCAATGTCATCATTTACATGATCCAACGGTCAAATTTTGTTTGAAATCATGGCACATTGGCGCCACACGTTGCGAAAATCAAGTGCCGTTCGAAGACTTGAAAGACTTGAAGCCTTGAGTGTTTAGAAAGACGCCTTGCCGTTGCGTGTTTGGAGAGGCAAAGGGGACAAATGGGACAGTCCAAGGGTGTATGGAAAAATGTTAAATGTCACATTTTTAATATTTAACATATTTCATGTTTTTGATGTAAACAAATTGTCTGAATTTACATAAGAGCATCTTCAACAGGGACGAAGATAAGGAAGGCCGGTAGCGGCATCGGCCCCCAAACTAGAAAAAAATTAAAAATTAAAAATTAAAAAATATATAAAAAATTTACAATTTTAATTTTTTTTCAACCAATTGCCCCTACTTAAAAATTTTTTTTGCCCTACCCAATAATTCAAATGCCCCCCCCACATCTTAAAATTTTCTCTTGCAAACTTTTTTTTATTAATTTTTGTAAGTCAGTCTATCTATTTTTGTCTGCAGCGTTTCAGAAGTAAAGCATTAGGTCAAACGGAAAGGAAGAAGACATTTGTTTTCATTTTTGCTAAATACACTGTTTAAATAACTACAGAACATTTCGTTTTAAATCTTGAAACACAGAGTCCAAGACAAACACTTATGCGCCACCGTGAAGAACTTGATTTGTTCTTTTTATTCTTTTAAATAGCAATAGAGCATTGACTACCTTTTATATCTTTATCTAACAGCTTTATAAGAAAAAAAAAAAAACAAACAAACAAACAAACAAAAAATTCTAAGGCTAAGTTGCAAACCTGCAGTGCTCACTTTAAACAAAAATTAGGTATTTCTTCACTTTTTTCTTTGAAAGAACCTGAGAGCCAAATTTTTTTTAAAAAAAAAAAAAAAAAAAAATACACAACCTCAATCAACTATCTGCCAACTACTAAGTATATACATAATGCTAGAGCGATTTGCCAAACAATAAAATTGAGGTATGATATGTCTAAGTGTGATTTCAATGTAGTTTTGTCAAAAAAAGTTTTTAAGTATGTAAAATTGTACATATATATATTTAGTTTTTGTTGCATTTTAATTGTATGAAAATAAAATTGTAGTATCCACAATTATGGAGAACAACAATGATCGTATTTGCTGGTACAGTTTCCGATATGATGAACGACTTCTCGCTTCTCCAAATCTGCAAAATAATAAACTAGTCAAATGGAGCTTGCTGGGGGTGCCAGCTGATCCCACTCCGATGGCTAAGTTAATTTTCTGGTTTTGAAATCTGAGAGAATAGAATTCTTATCAAATATTTCTGCGTACCTTTGTTATGCGCAAGGTTCACTATTTATATATGTTCAAACTCCTTTCGAGTCTGACTCTTCTAACAGACTTTGAAATCTAACTAGTTGACAGAGTTCGAATAGGATTCTTGTCTGGAATCTCGGGATATGATCTATCTTCGAATTTAACCTCCTTCTAACAACTTTCACCTTGATCTGGTGGAAGATAAAATCTCATCCCCCAATTCTCGGGTTCAAGAGCTATCTTTTTAAGTATTCCTTCTTGAAACATAACTCATAAAGATGTAGATGGCTACTTCATGACAATTCTTGTACACGATATTTCTACAGGTTGGCATAAAAGGATAGTACCATTGTCAGGACCGAGACTGAAATTGCGAGGGTCATAACCGAGCAGAGCTGATACCACTACACAAACCGAGGCCGAGATTAGACCCGACTATAGAGGAGTGATCATAACCGAGGTTAAAAATAACCGGAGACGTATCCAACCGAGGCTATGACTAACCGAGACTATGACTAACCGACGACCATGACCAACCGAGACTAAGAAGATAGATAAACCAGGCTTGATCATCGAGGGCCGAAGACCAGTGGGCTTCCACCACTTCCGAAAGATGAAATTATACCCAAGTAGATCGAATTAGGGGAATATTTCCCAACAGTTACCCCCCCAATTCCCAATCCGAAATTAAAATTCGGTTGTCGGAATTAACATACCTGATTCTTGATGAGCAGCATATATCTTTTGAATATAACTCTACTTGATTAAAGTACATCCTTGCCGGGTTTCATGGATCACTTTACAGCTCATAAAGGTGTTCAAAATGACCACGTGTCTGGCTAGGGATTCTAGCCGTCGACACCTCCCTCCTCAGGATATTCTTCGAACATTTAAATTGGCAGAGACACGTGTCTTCCGATGCATGGTTTGGATTGCGTTTGAGAAGACATCTCCTTAAATGCACCTTGAACGTCTCATTCTAGGGCTACGCAACCATCATTGCCGCGCCGTCATCCTTGCCCAATCTCACCCTTTCACCTCTTCACGATAAAAACCTTTCATCTTTTCAAGGCGAAACTTTTCGTCTCTCCAAGGCAAAGCTCTTCGCCTTTCCAAGACGAAAACTCTTCGTTTTCCATAAACAACACTTTATATTCTTTCTTCTTCTTCTTTCGCAACCATTTTCTTCACTGCTTCTTTCAAATCCGACCTGTGTTCTTCCCTGTTTTTCACCCTTCCTACTTTTTCCTTCAGATCTAGGTTTTACTTTTATTACTTTCCCTTCTTTAGCAATGGCGTCTACTCATTCGGAAAGCTCTGCGTCCAAAAACTCTGATTCTCCTTTGATTAATGAGGAAGAAATAGCCTCTCAACCCCACGCCGGCGAGACAGAGAATGTTCTTCAACCGGAGGGCAATGTGGAAGAAGCCGCTCCCCACAGCTCCATTTCCTACATTTCATTTGAAAAAATCAAGGGTTTAGAGGCTAGATTCACCGTCGATGATGAAGCCAGAGTCCGGTACGACTGCGGCATCCCTTCTTCCGTTCGTCTTCACTTCAAAAATCCGGCGACGAAAAGCGTAGATGGCGGCGAGATCTGTCTCTACAAGAAAATGTTCCTCGCTGGGCTCCGTCTTCCTTTTCCTCCCATTGTCAGGGAACTGCTACAATATCTCCACGTGTCGCCTGGCCAGATCTTGCCCAACGGATGGAGGTACTTTTTTGCCACGTATATTCAATGGCCTACTATCTTTAATGGCCAATTGATGTCTATTAGGGAATTTTTTAATATATATCGGGCTCAAGCATATACGGATGGTACCATTGGTTTCAAGAGTAGGGCTGGTAATCTGTTCATTTACTTACACCCTACACTTCTGAGCAACAAAGTCTGGAGAAATGAATACTTCTTGGTCTCGGGAGCTTGGGAATGTTCACCTACCGAGACCTTGACAGAAGGGCAGAGGATTCTGAGACAATGGTGTGCCCCAAATACTGAAGGTCTGTTTTTTTTTTTTTTGAGCTATATCTTATTTTTCAGTCTCTCGGTTCTTTGGCAGTCTTGACATTAACTCTGTTCTTGACTCTTCTTATTTCAGCTCTAAGCATAACACCCCCCGATCTGAGTAAAGCTGAAGCGGACAGGGTAGCAACCATACTCAACTTCGCGCACAACATCAACAATGTAAATGAGATAGACTTCTATCATTTGGTGACCAATGCCAACATGATGAAGTACTTTAGGTACAGCATTCCTGATCAAAGGCCCCCTTCAAAGAGAACAAGTAAGAAATCCCTCCAAAAGAAGACTACTCAAGCCGAGAAGACAAAGACCGAGAAGAGTAAATTCGAAAGGCCCAAAGCTGGGAAAGGAAAAACCGAGAAGGTCGAGAAAAAAGTTGAGAAAAAGAAAACCGAGAAGGTTGGGAAATTAACTGAGAAAACGAGAGCCGAGAAGCCTAAAGCTAAGAAAGACAAAGTCACCAGAATGGAAGATAGAAAAAAAATGTCTTTCGAAGCAAAGGAAACCGAGACTTTGAGAGATAATATTCCTTTATCTGGAATTCTCCCAAGTCCTCAAGGCGAACCGAGTCTAGGAGCTCCATCCAGCTCTAAACCCATAACTTCAAAGGATCCACTTCCCACATTTCCTTCTATGCCAGCGTCAAGTCTTGATGGTAAATATTTTTCTGGTCTCAAAGAAATGCCTCAGATTGCAAAACTCTTAACTTCTCTCGAAGAAGAAGCTACCGACGATTCAGACTCGACTGAGGAGCCTCCAGCTCAAGAAAAGTTGATGGGAGAGGCCATTAAAACTGGCGGAGATGGATCTAAGAGGCCTCGGTTAAAGTCGATAGCTATAAAGAAGCGTAAGTCAACTGATCAAATGGTAGGCAAACAACCGATAGCTTCGAAGAGGTCTCGGTACGGAGATATGAGCCAGAAAGTTCGCAATATGCTGCAAAATCCTTATGAATCCGAATCTTACCAAGCATTTCCTATCCCCCATATTTTCCTAAGTCCTTCAGCTGAGGAGGCGAACCCTTCTCGGATGGATGCAGAGATACATAATATCTCAGACACTTCAGACTCGGGCCGAGATGAACCTGAGGAAGTTAATGATCAACAACCCCCCATTCTTCAAACTCAGAATTCTAAGAGGGTTTCTCCTGAACCGAGGTCTGTTGTAGATGAATTTCCTTTGAAGACTGCCAAGGAAAGTGCTCCTTCTTCTTCAACGAATCCAACATCTGGAGCTATCCCTCCG
>FXXK01002682.1:0-42640 GCA_900184695.1 Betula pendula
AGTTAGAATCTCATACCCACACCGGACAAATACCAAAACTAAATATCCCACCAACACAATCTATTAAATATATATATAAAAAAAAGAAATTAGGCGCAATGATTAGTTAGTGTGAATTAGCAATCGGAAAGTGTAAATTTCTGATTTGTAGACATGTCCTTGGAGAAACCAGACTGATAAGAGTTTGTTGATGAGAAGTTAATTTGCATTGTGGGAAAGGACCTCGAATCACGGACCATGAAGAAAAAAAAAAAAAAATGGTGATTCCCGATCCACAAGATTGCACGTTGCATGGCTCATGTGCTCATTAAACGTGATGGGAGGTTATTAAAACCAGGATTATTACTTTGCTTATTTGCGAATCTTTTATTTATTTTTTTATTCTTTTGCCAAGAATACATCACCATTGCTCGGAATTTGGTGCCCAAATGATTCATCTATTTCCCTTGTTGGTACTATAAATATTAGAGTAATGTAGCGTGTTATAGATTTTTTTATTATTATTTTTTTTTGAGAAAATTTCATATAAATTCTTTAAACGTTTAAGCTTTTTTGACATGTTCTTCTTAATTTTTTAAAAACTCTCAATTTTATAATTTGACTTTTTTTTTCTTTTACTCTATTCAATTATAAATCACCGTTAAATATGTAAAATTTTTTAAAATACTCATATATATAATTTGTGTAAAATCTTGTGCGAAGACTAGCGTTTCATTGAGATTATAAAGTGAGAGAAGTTGCAACTTTCTTGCTCGGAGTTAGATTCCAGATTCCACCTTCCAAATTGATTATTTTCCAAGTGCAAATCTATGGTGTTTTTATTTACATGGAACTCCCAAAAACCATTAGCCATCCAAATCTATTTGGCCCATTATAATTTCAACAAGAAATATTATGATGTGTTGATCTTCTTCTTCTTCCATTTGTTTTGTTTGTTGTTTTTTTTTTTTAAAAAAAAGATTTGGGAAATAAGTTGGTCTAACCTTACCCTCAAAACAGTAAGTCGGATTGATAAATTCTTAACTTGTTTTATTATAGAGTTTTCGTGAGGGTAAATTTTTTTTAAAATAAATCTTTGTTAAGATGAGTAAATTGTGTCGGCTGAGGTAATATAACTTATATTACAGTTATTTGATGGCCGATAGTTTATAAATTGGGAAGTTTTCTTTACAACTTTACCTTGACGCCAATTTGGTAGTGGAAGGGTTCGTTTTGGTATATGATTCAAAAAGTGTGATTTTAAATGTCGATTCGAAAACATGATTTTTAAAATATACGTTATAGCGTTTGGTAAAATCGGCGAGTTGGAGATTTAATAAATCTCAGTTTTTGCTTTCCAAAATTATGTGTTTCTAAAAAAAACATCATCTTATTTGGCGATTTGAATGTATGAAATTTATTTTAAATCATAATTTTTAAAAATATATTTTAAATAATATATTTTTTGCTATTTAATTTAAAATCACATTTATTAACCTACCCAAAATCACAATTTGCAAAAGCATCTTATCAGCCGCTCACTTTCGGTGTAGCAAGAAAAGAATGTACAACGAAACGTAACTAGAACGCAAGTTTATCTTTCTCGGCCATTGGATCAAACAAGAACGAAGGGTATGATTTTATAATGGTCCAACAAAAATCAGGTAATATTTTGAAGGAAAAATTTCAAAATGGGAAAGCGGAGCCATTGGCCCCCGTTCCGTTGTGTACCTTTGGAGTATCCTCTACTAGTTTCAATTATGACTCACAGGCGTGCAGCAATAGACCAAAATAAAAGGCTACTTCCCACAAGCCTGGACGGTGGGATTGATAAGGTTGAGCAAGTAAGGAAAAACCAAAAAGAAGAAAAAAATAATTTCAAGATTCAATATAATATATTTTTTTAATTTTTTTTTAATTTTTTTGAAGGAACGAAAGCTTTTATTGTAAAGAAGAGAAGATGTCGATGTCCCCGGCATGAGGCAGGGCCCAGTGATTGAAATTGATAAATGACAAATAAAATAAATGGGGGCCGTGTCTGTGGATACTGGCCCATGTGCCTTTCCTACATTAGAAATCATAATACTACTGAAAACTGAGAGCCCAAATTTGATGCCAAAGACAAAGGCAAGTATCCCTTTCTTTAAAAAAAAAAGAAAAAAAAAAAAGAAAAATGGAGAGGGCGCAGTTTTTTCCACCCATGGATTGTGTATGAGATGGAGACAGCTCTGTCCACGAAATAACTAATGCATTCTTACGTGTTAGAGTACTATTGTCTATCAAAGTTGTCTTCCCTTTTTATGCTCCTATTTCACAGAATCATTCCAAAAACAGAAATATTAATATGTGCTACGAACGTAGGACATATATTTATTCTTTTCTTTTTTAAATGGTTTGGAGAAATTCTTTTTGATTAATTACATGTGATTCTTTTTTATTTTTTATTTTTTCATGATAAGAAATTTTTAAGGCAAGATCACTTTGTGTATTCACAATGAGGGATAAATTTTGGACCCGTGTAAAGTACCCCCCATACGAATCGGGTTAGACTTGGCTTTGCTGTGGGTGTCATCTCAAAAAATTATTTGTACCCAAGAGATTAAAACCTTAGATCTGATGGAGATGCCACCAAATCTAAGGTCTTTACCACTTGAACCAACCCTTTAAGGTTAAAATACATGTGATTCTCTCTTATATTTTTAAATTATATACATTTTAAAAAATATTTTGGATATATATAAATATCATAGACTGAATGGTAAGAAGTTTTTCCAATAAAAAAAAACTTTGTTTGTGAATGAATTCCTTAATCGAAACATGGTTACTAGCCAAATCTCTCCATTTTTTTTAATTAATTAATTAATTAATTTATTTTTTAAATATGGAGAGTTCATAAAGGAATCTTATAAAAAATTTATTATAAATTAATAAATGAGTAATAATTAGGTGGTGGTTGGTTTCGAATTTGGATCCTTTCTAATTCATTTAAACTGAAGAGTATTTGGTTCTTATAAACATGAGAGTATTTTTATCTAAAAAAATATGAAATGAAAAAAAATGCTTTTATTTTTATAAGGACGAGATATTCTCTAGTTTAAATGAATTGAAAAAAATCTTAGTGCGGTTGGTTCCATCCTACTTAATAAATGAGTAAAGATGGACAGAGTTGGCAATTAAGTGCATGAAATTGCACAAAACCTTTTCTCGTTAATTTTGTTTTTGTTTTTGTTTTTATTACAGGGTTGGCAATTAAGTACATGAAATTGCACAAAACTTTTTCTCGTTAGTTTTGTTTTGTTTTTTTGTTAAAAAAAACCTTTTCTCGTTAGTTAAATAGTCCACTATCATGTTCTAAGTTTGGACAACAAAAAAATTTAGACTTGACTTCTAGGCATCCATCGCATCAATAACCTTACCTCCTAAAATGATTGAAACGAATATTATGTTTCGGGTTAAATATAAATTAAACTCTTTTAAGGGTCTTCATGAGTTTTTCATTAATCGCTTTTTAGTTAAGCTTAGGATTTTTCTAATGAGATTTAGTTTAGGTATGGTAAAAAATTCTTCAGCATACGTGTTATATATATATGGGAAAACCTTCAATACGGACTATCTGTAAATGGAGATTTTATAGCCTCCAATAATATGCTGACAACTCAGTAAAAAATGCAAAATTTCACTAAAATACTCTATACATGAATACACTGAATCATTCCCTTTAAACTACCGGATCCACCTATCTCTGCCGCACTCCATCTACCTTCGTTGCATGCTGGCCATGTGGCTAGACCAGACTACCCATGGGGAGCACATCGGAGAGAGAGAGAGACAGAGAAGGAGGGGGGGTGGGGGGGGGGGGAGCACACCGATGCAAGCAGCCAGAACAGGTCGCGCTGCCTGATTTGATAGTGCGTTGCGGTCAGATCAGGCTGTAGCGCGTGGCGCACGTGGCCAAAATAGGCTGGCATTGCTGTGGCCAGATCAGGCTGCAGCGAGCGGCTCATGCGGCCATAATAGGTTGGGCGTTGGCTTGATTTGGCTGTAGCGCACAGCTGCTAGATCAGGCCGGCAGCGGTAGGTGGGTGCGCAGGGACAGCATGGGCGGAGTCGGAGGCAGCGTTTGGCGGAGGTAAGTGGATCCGGTGGTTTAAGGGTTGAGCAATGGCATGATCCAGTGTATTATGTCTATAGTGTATTTGGTGAGGTGTTTTAGCTGAAGTGTCAAAATGTGATTAAAGGCTATAAAACTCCTATTTTACAGATCATTCGAATTGTAGGGTCTCTCTCTCTCTCTCTCTCTCTCTATATATATATATATATATTTTAACGGTTTAGATTTAATTTCATTTTTTTTAATGAGAAAGAGAAAGATAGTAAAATTAAATCTGGATCGTTGAAAAAATTACAACTATAGTTTTTTTTACAGCATCTAAGCCAAATCCTTTATAACGTAGTCTTTTAGTTTCACTTGCCTATATTTGCTTTTTTGTAAGCACCTGCTTGTGTAGGTCGTATCAGGATTTACTGCACTTAGCTGTCTGAATTGCTAGTAATTGGAGTAGCTTTATAAATCAGGGGATTGTTGAGTAACAATTTGTGTTCACGTGTTAGGTTCAAGTCGTGTTGAGGCATAGATATAAGACTATATAGATCAACCATAATCCAACAAATTTAATTAAACGTGTCAGACCCTTCAACCTTAACCCTTTAATTTCTTGTTGGATTCGTGTCGGGTTCAGGTCATGTCAAGGTATGAGTATAAAACTATATAGGTTAACCATAATCAGGCTAATTTAATTAAACGAGTCAAACCCTTCAACTCCAACTCCACTAATTTCTTTTTGGATTCGTGTCAGACTTTAGGATTGAAGGGCCCACCTGCCTAGGACAAGTGGGTCTCGCATCTCTTCTCTTTATGTGATTGCCATAATTGCTAGAAATTCAAACATATCAATTATAGCATTGCTTACTATTTGTTACTATTATTGTATTGCCGGTTCCAAATGAACTTTATTGTTGAAGTGCCTATCACTCTTTAGTGTATGATCCAAGTAACCCTTTTCCTTACTTTAAATTAAAAAAAAAAAAAAATTCCACTCATAGGGGATCTGGATATGTCACCTTTTAGCTTTTAAGCCTCTTGTTTTTGACGATTGCTTGTAGATTTTTTTTTTGCACTCGTTAAATTTCTTCAATAAGTTCATAATTGTAACAAAAAGAAAAATTAGAAATAATTACAATATCCACTATTACAATAATAATTACATTCTGAAATAATGCCTGGGTGACATTTTAGAGATCCAAAGATGATTGTTCTGTACTTCGAGTTGCCGAAATTGTTTACGCCATTGAAAGGATGAGAAAGGGCCACGTGAGTGCGTATATACAATAATAAGCAACGCAACGCAACGCTGGTGTGCAGACTCACATGGCTATGTGTGTTTATGTAGATGTCAATCATGATTTTTTTTTTTTTATTTTGGTAGCAAAAAACCAAAAAAAATAAAATAAAAGAAATAAAAAATTGATGTTAGAAAAAAAAAAAAAAAAAAAAAAAAGAAAAAGAAAAAGAAAAAGAAAAAGATATTACATCAATCATGACCGTGGATTTTAAAGCATGCATCTTATGAAAAATTCGTCCAAGATATTTCACACAAGCTTTTCCCTTCACTTTTTTTTGTTTTGCTTTTTTTATTTTTTATTTTTTATTTGTTTTCTATTCAATGCAGGAGAGATTTGGAAGCTTTTTCCTTCCACTTTTGGTGTTAGATCAATAGCAACAAACACCCAATAACCCATTCCCTTCCTATATATATATATAAGAAAAATATAAAAAAAAAATCACAAAAAATACCCACATTAATTCTCCTATATTTTTCTTAAAGAGTAGCCACAATACTACCAATACTCAATGGTTTATATAAGAGAAATGAAGTGTAACATCCATTTTTATATAATCATAAAAAATGGCTCTCCTTCACGCGTTCCAGTAAAATGAAGGAGATAGGAGAGAAAAAATAAATGCAACCCAAAAAATAGCTTAACACCTCTTGACCCTTTATAGTGACAAATTTACTGTTGAACGCATAAATAATTTTCCGTTAACCAAAATAAATGCAACCCAATTTATTTTAGTGGAAAGAATACTTTTTATTTTTTTATTTGGTTACACATATTAATCACCTCAAAAAGCTCTGCAAAGCAAACAGAGTTTTTTTTTTTTTTTTTTGAAAAGAATCCTTCATTCATTAAAAAACTCAAAGGGAGTCTTGTTTGGCCATTACAATACTCTGAATAAAAACAGGGTAAAAACTCCGCCACACTTTGTTAAGCGACTGGTTAATAGCGGCTTTCGCCAAGCAGTGTGCTGCTTCATTAGCCTTTCGGCGTACATGGAAAACACGCCAAGAGGAGAAACTGTTAAGACAATTCCGAACATCTTCAACGAGCTGACCATACTGGCTCCAACACATGTCCTTCTGCCGTAAAGCTTGGATGATCTCCAAAGCATCCCCTTCTAAGAGGATGTGCTTGAAACCTGCTTCTCGGCAAAAAGCGACGGCTCTCCATAGTGCAACCGTCTCAGCCACTGCAGGGTCAGTAATGGCATCCACTGTAGCACACAGAGATGCCAGAACTGCCCCGTGTCATCACGAGCAAGCATCCCCACCCCCATCCTCTGATGCTGGAGGTCAACGGCGGAGTCCCAGTTGACCTTCACCATGCCCGGCAAAGGCTTCTGCCAGTGTTGCTCCCCCGTGGGATTGAGATCCCCCAAGACAGGTGATGTTTCGTGGCTGGCGCATTGGAAATCTTCCAAGGCAGCAGGGGATGCTTGCTCGTGATGACAGCATTCCAGCATAACCATATGCTACGCACAACAAAAATTATCACTGCAAGAACCTCAGCAAACAGAGAGTTGAATCATAACTTCAAAAAGGAGAAATAATAGGTTATGGATGCCACTAAAATATTTCATGCGTTTCTGTATACTTAGCGCTATAATGCATCAGTTGCTATTTTCTTTGCAATATAATTAGGACATCTATATCTTTTCCAAACATTAACTTCCTTGATTTCTAGTAATGATCTTAATTATTCAGAAAAAATTGCTGTGCAAATCATCCTCAAGTGTTTTGACATTAAATATTTTCTGGAAAATACTTTCTTCTTTTTTGGGTGTTTGAGATGAATGAAAAATTTAAAAAATTTAAAAAATAATGTTAAATCATGTAAATCATTCAATGCACCAACTTTAAATCCTGACTATGAAATAAATAGCTCATTTGAAAGGGAGAGGATCCTTGTTCCACAAAAAAATTACCCAAACAAAATTTTAACAGTCTAGTATAAGTGCAAGAAAAATCAGAATCAAACCATATTCAAATTTGTTAAGAAACCTTCCCTGGTAGGATGATAACTCACCTCCTTGGAGGGAAATGTGTCAGATGGTTAGAACGTTTACTGGTTCTTATGTTCTAGAGCATAAAACTAATTAGGGTTCTCTGTAGAGTTACAAGAATTCAAAAGTCCTTATATTATACTGCAGCTCAAACTTCAATTTCCTGAGCATCAGTACATAGCAGTGATAACCTGTGTGGTATGCCACACATAAGTTTTTTTTTTTTTAAATAAAAATCTATCCATTACCAATGGTCATTGTCCAAAATCACGTTCCTGAGATTTTTCCAGGGGAACTCTTCAAAAGTATTCTAGGATCTCAAATTCTATTTCCCATAATATTGGGAAATTCTTGGGGAGCAAACATCAAAAATGGAATTCAAGATTCTGCCCATATATGATATATTCAAAATATTGTTCTCACCATAAGCAGCAGGAGTGAGATCATGATCTAGTAAAACATCCACAATCATATAAATAGTATGAAAGAATATGACATAGTAATTTTATCTGATAAGAACGCATAGGTATTGTTATGGATACAGTAAAATTAGTGTGGCGAATCTGAAGTCAACAGATTTTAATTACATAAAGAACGCTTAGGTATATGCAATTCCTAGATTATGTTGCGCATTTGTAACCATAAATCCAAAAAGGTCCACAATTCAAGGGTCCATGTTCATTTTCAATTTCACTTTCGATTCCCTTTTCTCTTGTACACATTATAAATCAATCAACTAGGCATTGAACAAAAGCAATGCGTCATTGATTCTATGGGAATTTATATATACACCAAGTGGAGGAGCAACTACTCACAATCAATACAAAACAAGAAAGCCTAGGGTCCTTGAGAGGTGCAGTGGAGGGTACCCAGTGAGAGAGCTCGGAAACTCCCTGACTCCGAGCTCAGAGATGACGTCATTCTCGCCGCAGCCATGGTGCTGTGTAGAGGCATCAGAGATTGCACACAACGGAGCACCAAATTCCTGCCAAAATCAATACTGCTTATTATAGCCATAAACAATGAGAAAAGCTCAAAAACACTATAACATTGCTTTGAGAGAGAAAATCTACGGGCGTTTGGCCGCTGAGAAAATGTAATGAAAATCAATTTCAACACTATATATTTCATTATATGAAATACCCGAACAAAAGCAGGAAGTCCTTCCAAAAACTTTGAAATTCTCTGTACTGTGATATCTCTTAAGTTTCATGGTTATGGAGTTATCCAATGGCAACCCCGACCCCTCCTCTTCCCCACCCAAAATATCCTCCTCCCAAAGACTTTGTATCTCAATTTGTTAAGAGATCATCACGATTCACCATATACATGAAAGTTCATGAATTGTGAAGTATTTGGCACAAAGTCTTCCGGTTTGGACAGCAAAAATATTTCTTTTGACATTCGATAAATCTCTTCGGATTGAGGGTGTGATCTATCAGCTACCAAAAATTCACGAAAGTCTCCCTCTATCTCTATCAAGCTACGCCCGGGAGCCTTCTTGACGCCCCTCTCTCTCATCATGCTTCTGATGATCCTTACATCGTCCCATCTTCTCTCATGAGCACAAATATTTGCAAGTGATGAATAAATACCACTGTCTTCAGGATCCAACTCTAAAAGCTTAAAGGCAGAAAGCTTTGCCATCTCAACATTCCCATGCATTCTACAAGCATTAAGAAGAGCACCCCATGCTGCTATGCTTGCTTCCATTGGCATTTTTGCTATTAATTCATAAGCTTCTTCTAGTAGCCCAACTCGACCAAATAAATCAATCATGCAAGCATAGTGTTCAACCTTTGGCTCTATCCCAAAATTTCTTTCCATGCTTTCGAAATATTCTCGACCTTCAGAAACTAAACCACCATGACTGCAAGCTGACAACAAACCCACAAATGTGATTTCATCGGGCATAAATCCTAAACTGATCATCTGCTCGAAAAGGAAAAGGGCTTTCGTAGCATGTCCATGAGAAGCATATCCAGCAATCATGGAATTCCAAGAAACCAAATCTCTCTCCAACATTTCATTGAAGATCATCGCAGCCATATCAATTCTCCCACATTTTGCATACATGTCAATAAATGCATTTGCTAGAATCAAACTAAGTTGAGTCCGCTTTTGATTAATGTAGTAGTGGTGAATCCATTGACCCAAATCCAAAGAACCAAGTTGACTACAAGCAGAAAGCACACACACCAAAGTGTTCTCTGTTGCAACCACACCTGCCTCTACCATATCAATAAATAATTTCAAAGCTTCCTTTGGTTGATTATTCTGAGAATAACCCGCAATCATTGCACTCCAAGAAATCGCATTTCTTTCTGGCATGTCATCAAAAAACTTCCTTGCCAAATCCAGTTTGCCAAACTTTGCGTACCCATTAACCATGCTAGTCCATGAAAACACATCCCTATTTATCATGTTGTCAAAAATCTCTCTAGCAGCAACCAGGCTACCACATTTTACATACATATCCAACATGGCGTTTTTCAAATTCAGGCTCGAACTCAAATTCTTCTTTTGTATATATTCATGGATACTCTTCCCCATACTTAAGTCCCCTTTCAGTGAGCACGCTGAAAGAACCGCAATCATAGTAACCTCATTTGGCTCAACATCACTCAATAGCATCAAATTAAATAATTGCAAAGCCTCATCCGTACAATTATGCACCGTATACCCATCAATCATCGAGGTCCAAGTAACAACATCTTTCAGAAAAGTTTCATCAAACACTTTATGCGCAAATTTCAAACACCCACGAGTAGCATAGAAATGAACCAACCCATTTCGTACTACCAAATCCGAATCAAAACCCATCTTCCAAATGCAGCAGTGAACTGATTCCCCGTCTAAAACTGTACAAAACTGCTCGCACGCCTTGAGCGCAAAAACAAAGCTCCGGCGGTCCATTTCGACGCGTTCTCTAACCATTCGACGAAAATACAAGAACCCCATAGTGGGAACTTTAGCTTTACAGTAGCCTCTGATCATTGTGTTCCATATATAAGTATTGGGTTTTTCGATCTGAGAAAAAAGCACATGGGCATAAGCAATGTCACCGGTGTCCGCTAGAGCGCAAAAGGCTAAGACCCGGCTCACAGGGAATGTGTGAGTAATGAGGGCAGTGACGGTCATGTGGGCTTGAATTTGCTTCAATTGGAGCATGTTTGCACACGATTCCATGATTTGCAGAGTTGGGTTGGTGATGATAACGTTGGTGGTTGAGTTCCATTTGGGTTTGTTGGTGGAGGTCGAAGAGAGTGGCCTGAGAGAGTGGAGCACTTGTGTACTACTAAATTGTAATTTCATTATATTTCATCGCAGAGCCGTCGAGAACAGAGGCACGGAGGCTTTGACAGGGAGGTTCTGCCGATCAGGCGGTTGCAAGTTGAAGAAGCCATAATTTTGCCTTCTTCTCTGGTGTTTATTTGTGAAAGCAAATTTCGAAGAATGAGAAATAAATCGTTTTTTTCTTAGAACAGATTCGGTCCAATCTGTGACTGACACATGTAAAAAATTAAAAGAGATGTAAATATAGTATCACTATGTTCTAATTAGACTTCACCAAAACCTCCTAAAGAGAAATGCTATTTCTTTATCTCTCATCAATTTCTAACCGTTGGATATGTAGGATCTACTCATGATTGTTGATTTGAAAAAAGGAGAAAAATGCAAAATTAGTCCCCGTGGTTAGCCTAAATTACAGATCACTCCCTATGGTATAAGAAAAAACTCAGAGGTCCTTGTGGTTAGCCAAAATAACAAATCACTCTCTAAAGTAAATTTTCGTCATTCATTTTAACAGGAACTATTAGTCTGCCACATCAGTCATTTTAACAATAGCGCGCCACTCTATTGGTTTGACGTGGCAGATTAACGATTTCTGTTAAAATGACTAACAAGATAATTGCTCAAACAATGATTTGTTATTTTGGCCAACCATAGGGATCTTTGAGTTTTTTCTTATACCATAGGGAGTGATTTATAATTTAGGTCAACCACATGAACCAATTTTACATTTTTTCCTTAAAAAAATACAAAGAAGGACCGGAGATGAACAGAAAATGGAGAAGTAGCATGTTGCGCTTTTGAAACATGGAATTGAGCTCATCTTTGGAAAGCCCATGGGGTTATATGCAGAGATGGCAAGACCAATTTGATTGAAGTTGTTTGAGCTGTTTAGGACATGGATTTAGCCTTGAGCAAGCAAGCTTTGTTTAGACTCTTATGAACTACTGCTTTGAAATTTTACTTTTTGACGATTGAAGAGAATTGGACGGTCAAAGTCTCCAATTCAATTCAATTTTATTCGATTTTTTGTTGACTTTATGGATACAGAAAAAAAAAATTTGAAATTATATTTGGATGATTTAGAAAAAATATTTGAGTAGGTGAATATATTTAAAAAAAGTTTGGGGGTGGCTCGAAAATTGGTAGGGTGGCCGAGCCACCCCCAAGGGGTGGATTGGCCACCCCTGATAGTTCTGTGGGTGGAGGGTGGCTCCACAACCCCTCCATATTTTTTTTATTTTAATAATTTTAATATAATTTTTTTATATTATTTTTTTTAGTTTGGTTGAATAAATTTGAGTAAAGGAAAAAATGTTTACTTTTGAAAAGAATTAAGTGAAAAAAAAGGGCTTCCCAAACAGGCCATTAATTTTTTAAAACACAGTTAAACATTTGTCAAAATACAATTTGACATTTAAAATTGCAATTTAGCATTTAAAATTGGTGGCGTATGTTTTTTTTTTAAATGTATTATAACCTGCAATTTGAAAACACAATTTTTACATTTTCAAATCGCAATCCCAATGATATATTTTATGCGATTTAGTTTAAAATCGTTTTTTTTATTTACGAAATCGCAATACAAATGCAATGCCTACTTTGCAAAATGGCCTACACAAAGGGAAATGGATCACATCTTGAATTGATCATCTACTAGTTCATCCATAAACCTATTGTAAAAGGAAATTTGCTTCTACACATTCTCATTCTGGTTACATGCAGTTCCATCATGCATACCTTTTATCACATTAAAACACCGATTACCTTTCTAGGGCCTATTATATGCTTAGTCTATTGCTCTGTTTGTTTTGGTGAAAAACAATTTTTGTTTTTGATTTTTTTTTTCAATGTTTGGTGCAATTTAAAAATTATAATCAATAAAAATATTTTTCAATTTGACCGAATCAGCTTATTTAATTTCGTAAAATAATTTCTTTCTTTTTTTAAATCTATAAATCATTTTTTGAATTTGAGCTTTTTATTTTCAAATGAGTCAAATCACCGAAGCACCGTTGGACTATTGCAAGACCTTCGCCACAACTCAAATTATATATATATATATATATTATATATATATAATTTTTTTAATATTAATATTTTATGTTACAAATAAATAATTTTTATAAGTAATATGAGTGAATGAAAATATAAAAAATAATTGTAATTTTTTGTACACGCCAAATGCCGAAAAATGTTTTTCTCTTAAAACATTTTCTTATGGAAAATATTTTAGAGCCTAAGTTGATAAAAACCATTTTGAGATTTTTACTCATTTCTCTATATTTCTCCATCAGGTGCCTAAAAAAAGAAAAGAAATAGAATACTGATAATTAAAAACTACAGTTACAGAAACAAATGTGCTTCTTCATGCTATTAACCTGGCCATATTTCTATGGCACATCTCATGTTTACTTAAAAAATTTGGGGTAATTGAGCTTTCATTCCTACAACAAAACCTAGATAAAAATACTTTGCTTTGAAACTTTACCAGCAAGCTACCCACAACTTTTTTTTTTTTTTTTAAAAAACCATACAATTGAAAAAGAGAAAGATTGCCTCAGCCAAAAAACAAGCATTTTTGGTGGTACAAACATGATACCAGAAAGTCCTTCGCAACAAACCGCAATCCAAAAAAATAAAATAAAATCCTAATCCTCTTCATTCTGACTTTCATCTTTGACAAGCTTGATCATGTCGTCAATTCGAAGAATTGTTATGGCTGCTTCAGTTGCAAACTGGCCAATGGAAAATTCAGGAAACAACTTCAAGAGGCCATTTGGAAATGATCTTAATCCTTTTCATAAGTTAGTTAGAGCATTTGTATGTTCTACAACATTTACCTGAATTAGCTTCACTTTGCTCATTGCAGGTTCAATGACTCCGGCTTCCAAGTTCTTCCGAATGGTTCCATTTGAAAGGTCTAAACCCATGCTGCAATAATTTAAGAGGTGACCAAACCAATTAATTTTGAGTGGCAGATAAAATGATAAAATTTCCGTGCAAGAATTTTACTTGAGTTGCGCCCCTTTCGATTTTTAATAAAATTCGTTTACTTATCAAAAACAAAACTGATAAGCTGAACTAGAATGAATTGTAACCCACATTGGAAGAGAAATAATAGCCACCTGTCTGGAAATGAATTTTAGTGACTACTTTGAGTGAAGAAAAAATTCTTTTTGTTCATCCAAAAAAGAAGAAGACAAAATTGCACAGGAAAATGGAAGTAATGAAATCACTTGTTAGTTTAATCCAAAATGTCACTCACAGAATAGCTCCAAAATAAAATACCTAGATAAATGCTTCTTATCGGCATTGGTTTGTGCTATGGTATGGTAAGCCCGTAATTTTGCAACCAAATCAGTGGCATCCTTAGCAGCATTCACGGCAAGCACCTGAACCAAATACATGTCATTATTGTCTCTTCAGCAATTCCAATCAGTGGGATGGGGGGTTAAATCATGCACTCATAGATTATAGTAAACCTTCGGTATAATTAACAAAGATTCAGCAAATTCTGCAATTGCCAACTGCTCACGGGATCCTAAAGTAGTAGCAAGGCACTCCAAATACCCGGACAAGGCAGCCTCGACTGCGCCTCCACCCGCTACCACCTGTATTGCAATATGTCATGTGAAGAATATGAATAGGAAAAAATGAAAACCACATTGATGCCAACCAACTTTCTAATAAATTATTTCCATTTTCTCTTATCCTTTTTGTTAGAAAACAGTGCAAAATCTTGCAACTCCCAGATATGAAAAAAAAAACGGGATAGGAAAGCAAAATGTCCTATTTGGTTCTGAGAAAAAAATGAAGGAAATAATATATTTGAATCCATTAAAACCTGAATGGCAAGCTCCTACAAGGACGAAGCGAGTCATTAATATGAGATGACTAATTTCACCAAATAATTTGATACAATATCTTTTATTATCTCACTTGTCATAGCACGAGCTGAATCAATATTATTTCCTAGTCAACACCAGAATATACAATTTTGCAATTGTACCAACTAGTAAATACCCTCCGTGTCTATTTTTTGTAGAGGTATCACTGGGCTAAGAAATCAAGGTCACGCCAAAGTGCAATAATTCCACAAAAACAAGGACAAAGTTCTTTTTCGTATCTCCAAAATATGCTATTAGTCGGGAAATGTCTCTCGAGTCTTGTGTATATGCATGCTGAGCGTGCTGGGCCTAAGCTTGTCTGAAAAGCAGATTCCTATATCTAAGATTTTCATGATATGATTTTGGTGCTGACTCTGCTCCACTTTATGGCAAGTTATAAATAAAATTCTATCACTTCTTATGATCAAGGAAAAATGCAGTACAATGTGCATCTAGCGTATACCCAAAAGCAACTTGGGGAAAAAAATGCCTATGCCACTAAGATATGGACAAATAATCAACCGAAAGCTTGACAACAGATGCAATAAAAAGCTCATTAACAACAAAGCAGACATAATTGCTAAATGATTTAACTGCTTAAAAAGTTACCTAATTTTTGAAAAAGAAAAGCATATAAACATTAATCCATTATATTATTTTAAATTTCCAACATATCCAAAATCATCCCACCACAGTCATATTCTAAAACTTAGCTTATGACAACGAGCAACACTAATAAACAACATATTCAAGAGTTAGAAATTATAACCAAGTATTAGAGAAAGTGCCGAAGTTTACCGTATTGGATTCAAGGGTCCTTTTAATGATAGACAGAGCGTCATGCAGAGCTCTCTCCATCTCATCAAGCATATAGTCATTTGCACCTCTGAGGATCAAGGAAACCTAAAGAAAGTATGTGAATAAAAAGAAAAAGCAACATCAGAAGGTGACTATGCATGAAAACAATGTTAAACTGATATCTCATACAATTCGATAAGAAAATGTTCCTAATTTCCATATTAAGTTGCATTCTTTGAATATGACTTTAGCAGGCTAACATTCGAACTTAACAGGGTTATAGACTCATTCTCAGGTCTGATAGAAATAGGAATTACACAAGGATTTTCAAGCAACTGGGTTGCAAAGTTGAGTGTAAAATCCAAAAAAGAAAAATCAAAGTAAAGAAATCACCCACCGCACTTGTAGTTTTAGTCCCCTTTATCATAATCACATCGTCATCAGCAACACGCTCCTCAACAACTTCATCTGCACATCCAAGAAATGATGAATCAAATGATTCCTCTCCTTCCATATCAGCCAATGTTGAGACCTGCCCATCAATTGTACAGTCATAAACAAAATAATAATGGTTAGCCTATTTAAACTACAGTAAAATTATCATTAATATGCACTGAAATACAAAACTAATACATTTTTTTTTTTTGATAATTGAGAACTAATACATAACAATCATAAGATGGACACACTGGAATTGAAGAAGGAAAGAGCTAAATATAGATTTCAAAATTCCCTCTCCCCACTGTTTTACATGAAAAGCCATCACTCCAAAACCTCTCTATCAATATTCCATATGATTCATTAATTGAGGTGGGATGCTCAGGCTGAGATGAAAGGAGCTAACTTTGAGCATTTATCTACTGGGACGCTCATTCTGGGATGAAAGGAGTAACGAATAACTTGCAATTGAAATACAGCTTAAAAGATTAAATCATAGTAGGTAGGCCAAAACCAGAATTAGCTTTTAGACTTTGCTAGCAAAATTTGAATATATAGAATTTACGGCAAAGATAGCCAACATTTCATGATAATAGAGTAATTTGCCACAACATCATAAGTATGTCGTTGAGGCAAGATGCCTTGCTAAGTAGAGGAGTACTTCAATCACATGCTATAAGTTGGTTTTCTTTTCCGGTGGACATAATGAATTTTAAGTTCTGAAGTTCTGTTAGCTTTCTTCATTTTCAAGCAGTTACATTTTGAAATAATAAGAACAGCTTAAGCAAAACAAAATGATAGTGAATCATTAAGCTTCATAATTGTACTTCTGACGGTGAAAGAATAGATTGGTTTTTGGGGATAAAAATGTAAACCGTACTCGTGAGTTAGAGCTACATATGGCATTTGAGCTAATAGAATTTCCTCAGGAAAAATTTCATATTTGGACATTTATGTTGGGGTTCATCAAAGAGCTGATAAGAACCGCCAGATCAAATATCAGGAAGCTTTGTAAGAATTAAGATAATCCTGAAGAGAAAGGGAGGTTGATTGCATATTTAACAAATTAAATTAGAATTCAGAAGCCTTGATAGATCTTGTATGAACACCAAAGCGCTGCTTTCACCGTAGTTATGATTCTGATAGCCTTGCTAGATCAGTTGATGGTGTTAAAGGACCAATAACAACATGGGAAACAAATATGATATGATTTGAAAACAGCAATACAGGAGTTTTTGATATACTAGGATACCGTACGATGGGAATGCACTAATAAATTAAAAAAATCTGCGGAACGCCGTTCTTGCCAAGGTTGTATGTCTTGAGAAGGCCTATGATCATGTGAATTGGAGGTTTCTTTTGTACATGCTGAGAAGGTGTGGTTTTGGGGAGAAATGGTGTTCTTGGATTGATCATTGCATCTCTTCGGCGCGGTTCTCTGTTTTGGTAAATGGTACTCCAGCTGGTTTCTTTAGTAGCTCTCGTGGTTTGCGGCAGGGCAATCCTTTGTCTCCTCTCCTGTTTGTTGTTGTTATGGAGGCGCTTAGTAAGATGCTCACTGTCACTGTTAACGGGGGTCTTTTTTCAGGCTTCTCTGTCGGTTCTAGAAATTCAGCAGCAGTACACATTTCTCATTTGCATTTTGCAGATGATACTCTGGTTTTCTGTGGGGCCAACCCTGATCACCTGCGCTACTTGCGTGCGTGTTTCCTTGCCTTTGAAGGGGTTTAAAGGTTAATTTGTCTAAATCAGAGTTGGTTCTTGTGGGTAATGTGGTTGATGTGGAGGATCTGGCTGACATCTTGGGTTGCAGGGTCTTCTCTTTGCCTTTGAATTACCTTGGTCTTCCGCTTCGGGCCGGTTTTAAGGCCAAGCTTATTTGGAATGAGGTCATTGAAAAGATTGATCATCAGTTGGCTGGTTGGAAACGGATGTACTTATCTAAGGGGGGTAGGGTTACCCTTATAAAGAGCACTCTTTCTAATTTACCTACGTATTTGCTGTCTCTGTTCCTTATCCCTACTAGCGTGACCAATCGTATTGAGAAGCTCTTCTGTGACTTTTTAGGGGGTGGTTTAGGCGACGAATTCAAATTTCACCTGGTTAATTGGTCTAAAGTTTGCTCTCCTATTTCTGAGGGAGGTTTGGGGATTCGAAACTTGAGGATCTTTAATAGGGCTCTATTAGGGAAGTGGTTATGGCGTTATGAGCATGAGAGTGGGGATTGGTGGAGAATTGTTGTGGATGCTAAATTTGGTAGTGTGGGGGGTGGGTGGTGTTCTCTTGTTCCCTTTGGGCCGCATGGTATGGGGTTGAAAAAATATTAGAAAGGGATGGAGCTTGTTCTGTAGCCACACCAGATTTGAGTTGGGAGATGGGTCCAAGATCAAATATTGGGATGATGTGTGGTGTGGAGAGTTACCCCTTAAAGCAGCTTTTCCGGCCTTATTTGTCATAGCTCGTGAGAAGTATGCTTTCGTGGCTGATCACCTGGACTATTCTAGTGGCTCTCTTCAATGGGATGTCAGCTTTATTCGAGCGGCTCATGATTGGGAGCTGGATACTATGGCCTCTTTTTTCACCCTTTCATATTCCTTACATGAGAGAAGGGCTGGGGAAGATAAGCTTTGGTGGATCCCCTCCCGGAAGGAAAAATTCGATGTTAGATCCTTTTACAGGATCCTTGTGAGTAATAATGTTAATCCATTTCTTTGGAAGAGCATTTGGAAAACCAAGGCCCCTTTGAAAGTGGCTTTTTTTGCTTGGTCGGCAGCTCTTGGAAAGATCATTACTTTGGACAATCTCAGAAATAGACATGTCATCGTGATTAATAGATGTTGTATGTGCAAAAGCCATGGAGAATCTATGGATCATCTTCTTCTTCAGTGTGAGACTGCCTGTGCCTTATGGAACACCATCTTCAGCCGCTTTGGGTTATCTTGGGTTATCCCTCTTCGAGTGATTGATTTGTTTGCCTGTTGGTGGACTGGTAGTCGCTCTTGGAGTGCTATTGTGTGGAAGATAATGCCCTCTTGTCTCATGTGGTGCTTGTGGAGGGAACGAAATGATCGTATCTTCGAAGACATAGAAAGATCGACTGAGGAGCTCAAGTCTTTCTTTTTTCACTCTCTGTATTCTTGGACTTTTGCTTATTTAGCTCCTATAGTGTTAAGTTTTGATGATTTTCTTGTATATTTCTCTTCCCCTTCTTAGGTGGTCCTACATATACTTCCTGTGTACCAGNGGTCTAAGGTTTGTTCTCCTATTTCTGAGGGAGGTTTGGGGATCCGGAACTTGAGGACCTTTAATAGGGCTTTATTAGGAAAGTGGTTATGGCGTTATGAGCATGAGAGTGGGGCTAGGTGGAGAATTGTTGTGGATGCTAAATTTGGTATTGTGGGGGGTGGGTGGTGTTCTCTTGTTCCCTCTGGGCTGCATGGTATGGGGTTATGGAAAAATATTAAGAAGGAATGGAGCTTGTTCTGTAGCCACACCAGATTTGAGTTGGGAGATGGGTCCAAGATCAAATTTTGGGATGATGTGTGGTGTGGAGAGTTACCCCTTAAAGCAGCTTTTTCGGCCTTATTTGTCATAGCTCGTGAGAAGTATGCTTTCATGGTTGATCACCTAGACTATTCTAGTGGCTCTCTTCAATGGGATGTTAGCTTTATTCGAACGGCTCATAATTGGGAGCTGGATACTATGGCCTCCTTTTTCACCCTTTTATATTCCTTACGTGGGAGAAGGGCTGGGGAAGATAAGCTTTGGTGGATCCCCTCCTGCAAGGGAAAGTTCGATGTTAGATCCTTTTACAGGGTCCTTGTGAGTAATAATGTTCATCCCTTTCTTTGGAAGAGCATTTGGAAAACCAAGGCCCCTTTGAAAGTGGCTTTTTTTGTTTGGTCGGCAGCTCTTGGAAAGATCCTTACTTTGGACAATCTCAGAAACAGACATGTCATCGTGATTAATAGATGTATGTGCAAAAGGCATGGAGAATCTGTGGATCATCTTCTTCTTCATTGTGAGACTGCCTATGCCTTATGGAACACCATCTTCAGCCGCTTTGGGTTATCTTGGGTTATCCCTTCTCGAGTGACTGATTTGTTTGCCTGTTGGTGGACTGGTGGTCGCTCTCGGAGTGCTATTGTGTAAAAGATAATGCCCTCTTGTCTCATGTGGTGCTTGTGGAGGGAACAAAATGATCGCATCTTCGAAGACATAGAAAGATCGACTGAGGAGCTCAAATCTTTCTTTTTTCACTCTCTGTATTCTTGGACTTTTGCTTATTTAGCTCTTATAGTGTTAAGTTTTGATGATTTTCTTGTACATTTCTCTTCCCCTTCTTAGGTGGTCCTATGTATACTTCCTGTGTACCAANGGCTGCGCTCATTTTGCGCTTTTAATATATTTTCTCTTACTTATTAAAAAAAATGTGTATATAATAAACATCTATTAAATTTTGGTTGAAACGAATATTAAAAACCATAATCTGAAATTACAAGAAAATTGTTAACTAGCATTTTCTAGTGACACCAAATGTGGCCTTAAATTATCTATTTTTCCATGGACTGTGAACTACACCCAACCCATTAAATACAACCAACCTAAGTCCCCAGCCCACTAAATATAGCCCATTCAACACAATTTGTACAGACAAATCCGGAATACCCAGGTAGCTTACTCTCCAAGAACCACTCAAGAAAGTTCTCTGCTAAATCTCTTTACCAATCCATGCCCAGCACTAAACAAGCAGTGTCCTTTGACTTCAACCCTCAACTCCCCACAATCAAAATCCACCAACTGGCCTCCCCTTGCCACCACTCCCATACCCTGCCAAAAAATCAGAGTGGCTGTTGATCTCCTGACAAATTTGCATATGTGGGGCCATCCACTACCATATCTCACCCAACAATGCCGTGATCCTCCACATCAACCCCTCAAAAATTGCAAACTCTTTAGCCCCAAAAGTGTCCCATGCGTATCTGGCCATGTCCTGGTCATCCGACTTTAAAACATAGTTTTTAAATTTATGACATGTATAGGATAAGTATCAGCCATGTCCAATATGTACCGGACACAAATATACAGGGGTTTTGCAGCTCCTATATTAACAAAAGAGGCTCTAATGTGGACCAAAAATATACCTTTTTGATTATTCAAAATATCTAAATCACAATAGGACAAAAACTATTGCCCTTGGTACATCCATGATTGCATTAACTACTAGCCAATGTCAAAAGCAAATAACAGCCTTGAAAAGTGATATCATTAACATAGCAGGCTAGAAATTTACCAGGGTTGCACCGGTTGCCTTGGCAACATGGCGCATATCCTCTTTCCGAACACGTCTCACAGCAATGGCCCCAGCCTCAACAAAGTACTGAAAGAACATCAAAGAACAAAAAAAAAAAAAAAAAAATCATAATATGCCCAAATTTAAATCTGCTTGCATGTGTGATAGTAGGTAAATAATAAACTAGGAGAAAACTAGAAAAGAATAATCTAAGATAGCTTGTCGGCCTGAGTTCACTGTAATTAACCCACTTCAAAAGATGCTTCAGACCACACAATCAACAACATAGTGGACCAAAACCAGAAGATAATTGACTCAAAACTTAGATGTCAATGTATCACCATATAAACATTGGCCACCCATTGTAAGTACAACGACTTCAATGGA
The DNA here is from genome assembly GCA_900184695.1 of Betula pendula. NCBI lineage: Eukaryota > Viridiplantae > Streptophyta > Magnoliopsida > Fagales > Betulaceae > Betula > Betula pendula. The sequence goes on from FXXK01002682.1 coordinate 21,482, forward strand.
TCAAGAATACCTCTATCAAACAAAACACTAAAACTTTCCTTAGGTACTTAAATATTTCCTATGCTATATGAATATCTCAAAGTGATACTTCCAGGTCAATCACACCATGTGCTACAAACTTTATTTTCAGTTTGGGGCATAAAAGATATAGTAATTTCAACATTTTATCCTTCCTATTTCCTAACATTTGGTGTTTCACACATCTCCAACATTTTCTACCTAGCCCCTGTAATATAGTAATAATCACAGGACCACGACCAAAAGATAAGTGACCCTTTAAGTAATGCCAACAAAAAGATGACCCTGTAAGCAGTACATGCAACCAAGTTCAGTTAGGGTGATGGCATTGGAGAGAATGCTAATCATCATGCCAGCCAATTTAGTGGCCAAAAACGAATACTGGCCATGTCATAGATGCAAAGTAGAATCAAATATCCATAGAAGCTTGCCTTGAGTGCCATGTCATCTATCCCTTTTGTTGTCAGAACAACATTAGCTCCAGCTTTCAGAAGTTTTTCAATGCGTTCTTTTGTCATATCAGCTTCTCTGCAAAGACATAAGTTACATCAATTCCACATAAGCAAAAATGTAGACAAACATTACATAATGATTTCTTGTCTTGATAAGAAGTGTTGATTAAAATTGTCACAACACAACAAGAATAAAGCATGAAAGACTCTTTGAACATGCACTAAAGAAAGGGAAATGCAATATTTTTAGCCTCATAAATGTATTATACCAATGCTACATGACAAGACACAGCATGCTTATAAACAAAGGAAATAAGTATCAATATATTTTTTTGATAAGTAATTCAATTCCATTAAAAGCGCAGAGAGGCGCAATCATAGGACACAAAAGTTATACAAGATAAACTCCTAATATAGAGAAAAAAAGGACAAAAAATAAAAAAACTTAAGAGAAATTAGAAATGGGCAGGCTATTGAACATTGCTATCCATGTGTAGAGAGATTGTAACATCTTTTTCAGCTCTAACAACACAGTTTCTTGATCTTTAAAGCTCCTTGCATTCCGCTCTCTCAAAATACACCACATTCGACATAAAAGAGCCAACCGCCACACTTCCAAAGCATTATGGTTTTCCATTGGTCCTCTCCAACTCACCAACAATCTTCTCACCCTCTCCAACAATCCTCTCACCCTTCTAGGCATAACCCAAGTAACACCAAACAAATGAAAAGGCGAACTCCTTAATTCTTTTGCAATCTTAGAATGAAGAAGGAGGTGATCAATAGATTCCCCATTTTTCTTGTACATACAACACCAATCCACCACAATAACATTTTTTTTTCTTAAGTTATCCAAAGTCAAGATTTTTCTTTAAGCTGCCGTCCACACAAAGAACGCTACTCTTGAAGGCGCCTTAACTTTCCAAATACTCTTCCACAGAAAAGGAGAACTTACTTTTTTTTTTTTTATAAGTACTCGAAATATCATTAAAAGCGCAAAGCGCTACACAGGTACACATGAAGTATATAAGAAAAACACCTATCTAGAAGGAGAAAAAAGAACAAGAAAATCATTAAAACTAATCACCAAAGGGGCGAAGTATGCAGCTGTCCAAGTATAAAGAGAATAAAAAAAAGAAGACTTGAGCTCCTCCAATTTCCTCTCTCAATCCTCGAAATTTCAATAGTTTCTTTCCCTCCAAAGGCACCACAAAAGGCAAGAGAAAATATGTGAATTTCTTCTCCAAATTGTAGCACTAGCAATATGCAAACTATAAGTTATTAGACTCTTATTTTTACAAATTGTAAGGAAACAAAATATTAATAAGAAAAAAAAGGCAGGTCAATTACTCATAGTAACATCGACACAAAACACTAATATTCACATGCCAACTAAACATAATTATATACTAAGGTTTCAATTAATTGCTTCCCATGAAATCCATTTTCAAGACTAGATGATGTCTGAGAACTGGTAGCATGGCAAATATATATTTTAAGATACTTGTAGATTCATTTTAACAAGTATTGCCAATAAAATTCCTTTCTTTTTTTCTCCTAACTGACTAATTTATTTGTAAATGGACTACTCTCATATCTGAAAAAAATGATAAAATCTCCACTTAGAATTATAAAACAACAGATGAGAAGAATTTGGACTAGGTACACAAACACGCACATACGGATATATTCAAATGTAAATATGTGTACCATTTTGTGCCTTTACCAGGCTGCTCTAAATAGTTAATTGGATACTAAATCAATTACTGCAAAGAAACAAGCAAGTGGAAAGTGAATTGTAGAATGATATTGATTGTTTCAAAGGTGCGCAAAGCTGATTATCAATCAAGTAAGTTACAACTATTAATATAAAAGAAATATTTTTCTATAATCTGTCACCTTTCACGAATTTTTTCAAGCTCCCTCGGATCAGTGACTAAGACCTGGACGCCTAATTGCATCTTTGTCTTCTGAAGATTAAAGTCAAGACAGGCAATCTGCGCAGGGGCAACCCTAATTGGCATTCCTTGGGCAGCACGACCCATATTTAGTGCATACCCATTCAAAAGATAGCTATCCTTTGCACTTTTGCCATGAGCTTTCAAAATATTAATTCCCTGAAGCATGATAAGAGGAACTACGGCATTACAACTTTGACATCCACAAATTTTAGCATATCACAAAAACCATGAAAAGCAAGTTGGAACATATCAGGCTAATGATTCTACTAGCCAGTAGTTTTAAAAGAAACTTACAGTACATACTAATAATAAAATAGATATCAAATTTCCTCTAGATAAACATGCACACTACGGGCTTGTTTGACAACCCATTCCTTTCTCTTTTTTTTTTTCCTATCCAAAAAAGTCAAAACATTAACAACCAACTTTCTTCACTTTTCACTCACAAAAGATTCAAACCTCCTTTTCACTTTTCACATCAACCCATTCCTTTTTCCTTTCCCCTCTAAAAAAGGTTTGCCAAACACCTCTTACATAACCTTTCACGGATGAGATATGGAAAATACACAACCCACCTTGATTGGGTATTTGACTTCCCCCCGGGCATTTGTCATTTTAACAGCTTGTACAGCATCCACAACCTAGAAATGAAAATCAAATATATGTATCAATAAAACACACAAAAGGCTCATCAAAGGCACAACAAGCACAAATGGCTTGGTTAAGTATAGAAACAAGTACCAATTTAACTAACATCCAGATTATTGGAACAAAATAGCTCCATATTACTTAAACAATAAATAAGCATACCAGATTTGCAAAGAAGTCACTGTCACCAGCTATCAACTTTGAGGACATGCTTGTCTTGGCACAGTTTATTAGAGAATCTTTTCCAAGCTTTTCAACCTAGACAAATCAATGAAACAATCTTATCAAGAATATTATATATCAAATACATTACAGCTTAGTCAGAGCATTGGCATACAGAGCAAAATGAACAAGGACCATTTTCTAAGTACAAAGTGTTTGTGCTAGGGGATGGTATGAAAATTCATTCTTGGCATGGCATTTAGTGTGGGGAGATGGTTTTGAAGGATTTATTTTGAGATTTGTTTTTGCTAGCTGAGGATAGGAATGCTTCTATAGGCTCATATTTGTGAATTCGGGATAACAAGACAAAGATTGGAATTTTCACTTTGTGAGAGCCATCCAATATTGAGAGTTAAGACTGTGGATTCCCTGTTTGAGTTGTTGTATCTAATTATCCTTCAAGCAAAGACAATGACAGAATGTGCTGGAGGTTGACTAGAAACAGAAGATGTGATGTAAAATCTTATTATGGTGCTTTGGGAGAGTCCTCCGGCGTGATATTCCCTTGGAAGAGTACTTGGAGGTGTCAAAACCCCTCAAAAAACTTCCATTCTTTGTTTATGCGGCAGCATTGTAAAAGATTTTGAAGACGGACAATCTGAGGAAGAGAGAGAGATCATCGTAAGCTGGTGTTGTATGTTTAAATCTAGCGAAGAGTTGGTAGAACATTTATTACTACATTGTACAGCAGCAATGAGTTGTGGGCTCTGGTGTTTTCTCTTTTTGGGGTGCACCTGTCGATGACCTAGAATGGTTATTGATGTACTCATTGCTGGAAAGGGAAATTGGGTAGTCCTGCAAGAGGCAAAATTTGGAGTGCAGTCCCTCTACACATTATGTCAATTACTCAAGAGAATGGAATATCACACTTTTAATAATGTTGAGTTCTGTTTAAATCCCCTTAAGTCTATGTTTTTCTTAAGATCTTTTTATTGACTCGATGAATAAAGTTGGCAATTTACGGTGCTCTTTGTTTTCAGATTTTATTGATCCCTTAAATCTTAGATTATAACATTAGGCAATCTTCTTGTACTTATTGTACTACGTATTGTTTTCTAACAAGTTCATTACTTTCACGAGGAAGAAATAAAAATGATCTTCCAAGGACAAGTCAATCTAGTATGATATTACAAAGTTCTTTTTTTTAATAAGTAATTTAATCTCATTAGAAAAGCGTAGAGGGGTGTAACTCTAGTACAAAGGAAGTATACAAAAGAACCTCTATTTAGGAGAAAAAGAACCGTTCAAAATATCAGCAAAACTAGAAAAAAAAAACAATTATGTGATCCTATCCATGTGTAAAGGGGTTGAATATAATCTTTTTCAGCTCTATCATCGAAGTCTCTTTATCTTTAAAGCTCTATGTATTCCACTCTCTCCAATGTTAACTTCCAAACTTCCAAAATGTTAAAACGCTCTTCTTGACCTCCCTAACTCACTAACTCTCTCACCCTTCTAGGCATAATCCAATCAACACCAAATAAATTCAAAAGCAAGCTCTATAAATTTCTTGCTACTTCACAATGAAGAAGAAGGTGATCGATGGATTCTTCACTCTTCTTGCACATACAATACCAATATGCCGCAATGACGTTTCGCTACCTCAGATTATCCACAATGTCAATATCTTTTCGAGTGTCGCCATCCACACAAAGAACGTCACTCTTGAAGAGCTTTAACTCTCCAAATACTCTTCCAAGGAAATGGGGAATCCATAGGTATGGTTAACACATGATAATATGACTTCACTTCAAACTTGTGCCTTCTGGAAGGGATCCAACATATACTATCCACATCTCCTTGCCTCACTTTGAGAGAATACAACATCGCAAAGAAAGAGGAGATCAACTCCACCTCCCAATCCTGTACGGGTCTAGTAAAAATTATGTTCTATTGAGTGCTTCCATTTCGGAATTGCATATGATCCGCCACCCACGCACCTTTATAGCGTGCTATACTAAACAAGTCTGAATAAGACATCTTCATTGGTTGTACTCCACACCACACCTCATCCCAAAAATTGACCTTTGATCCATCACTCACCTCATATCTAACAAATTTTGAAAAAGTTTCCCACCCCCTCCTTATATATTTCCACACTCCCACTCTAAATGGCTTTGTTGCCTCCTTAGAACACCAATCTCCCTTTAAGCTATCATATTTAGTTTTTATCAGCAATCTCCACAAAGCCTCTCTTCCTTAGATAAATAAAGCCTTTTCCATCCCTTATCAAAAGTAAGTAGGCAAATTGGAAAAAGTACTTTTTTATCAAAGTCTGTATTTCCCTTAGATAAATAAAGCATTTTCCATCCAACTAACTGACGTTCCATCTTTTCAATTATGGTATTCCAAATAGATGTAGCCTTGTAAGAAGCACCCAATGGCAAACCCAGGTACTTCATCGGTAAGAAGAAACTCTACAACCAAGAATACGAGCCAAACCTTTTAGATCTCCCATATTGCCAATGGGAACTATCTTTGATTTTGCTGAATTAATCTTCAATCCCGATACCGCTTCAAAACAAAAGAAAAGACATCGCAATGATGGAGTTGTTCAGAGTTTGCCTCACAAAAAATTGAAGTGTCACTGCAAACAACAAATGGGACACTAACAACTCTTCATTATTACAAACTTCTGGCAACAGAATATCACACGTATGTCCTAAACTTTCATGGGAGAAAAAGAATTTAGCAAGTCCTATAATACAAAAATTCAATATGTTCATCTCAAGTTGGGACCACACTATTGCACGCCGAACCCTCTCTCCCATTTTTAGCATGAATGATAAAACTGACAAACTCAGAATATGGTCTTTCATGGCACCTGTGTGATCCATACCAAACTGCCATTCATGCCTACTATGGTTGTGAACCACAATTGTCACCGCCACACACAACACAAGCATACACATTTAGTTTTCAACAACTATAAAAGACAAATTCATAGAAGACTTACCTTCACAGCCAATTTTTCCTCCACATATTTGCATGCCTCCCTCATAGCAAGCTGTTTGCGTCAAGAACATATGCAAATATAGAGGATAAAACCATAAGGCAACTCACCAATTAACATAGTGTAGAACTTGCTTAGTGTTTGAACTTAAAATAGAACAAAAAGGTGGAGGGGAGAGAGAGAAAGAGAGAGAGTTACTCACTCTGTATCCACTGATTATAGATGTAGGGTGAATGTTATTCCTCACCAAATCATTTGCTCTCTGCAGAAATATAATTAAATGATCTATTGAGTCATCTCCATCAAACCACAAGGGAATGAATAGGCGAAGCCATGTTCAACTGAGTGGGAGTGACTGCTCCCACTGAAGTTTCATAAACTTGTGTGGATAAGTTACATTTTTTGTCAAGTTTTCAAAGTTGCCCCACTGGAGAAGATTGACCCTGCTAAAATTTCATGAAAAGGTGGGATTTTTATAAAATATTAAAACGGTTTAGTGTTTGTTAAGTTTTCAAAGTGACCCCAGTAAGGGAGCAAGGTTCAAAATGAAATATTAAAAATGAGGTGCAGTCCACTTAAAATACTAAAAAAGTATAGCCTGTTCCAATTTCAAACACCAAAATGACACGAAGTACTCCATAAAATTAACAAATGAACAAAATTCTCATTTAAAAATGTTTAATATCTTGTTTTTTCAATTTCTCACAATTTTTATGTGCCCCAAAAATGAGGTAGAAAAATCCCAAATTGTACGCTTTAAAGTTTGACTCAAATTATTCAATAATTGATCCCATTTGCCAAAAAATAATTTTTATACGGAATGAATTTCTTAATGTTCTTTTTTAATTTGCATCGATCAACTATCAGTTTAATGCTTTACTTTTTTCTTTGGTTATAATCATTTGATTGGTAATACTTTCGATATATGATTCTGCAATCATAAAATTAATTGCTTCGTGGAGATTTACTTCCTACCCATTATTTTTTATAAAATTGAAGAGTGCACATCAATGTTATAAAAAACAAATCAATTTTTTTAAAATTTGTCATGTCGTTAAGTTGGTTTTCAATTTACTGAGTGAGTAATTTACTAATGTTTTGTTTATTGCCCTGGCCCCGACCCTGAGGGAATTCCACTATAACCAAAATCAAATCTCAAAGGAACACACTAGCTACACTTAATCATAGATGTGGCATAAATGTGATTCCTCACCATAATATCATTTGCTCTCGGCAGGGATTAGGATTAATTAAGTTATCATTCATTAAAACATTAGGGAATTCCTTTAAAACCCATAAGAAATTAAATGAACAGACTGCCTAAACTTACCTTAAGCAACTCCGCAGCTATGATGACCACCGAAGTTGTCCCATCTCCAACTTCTCTGTCTTGAAGCTCAGCCAACTCCACAAGAACCTACAGACCACAAAAACAAAAAATAAAATTAAACATGTAACAAAGTGGAAAAACCTGTGGGACAATACATACACGCGCGCACACACACATACTCACATACATAATAGTAAAACAAAGCAATAAGCAAGGTGTGACTCTTTATCCACCTTGGCAGCAGGGTGCTCAACTTCCAACATCTTGAGTATTGTAGCACCATCGTTAGTAATTGTCACATCACCAATATCATCAACAAGCATCTGAAACAATAAATCAATGAAGAAGCAAGTTAAACCCTTACCATAGAACTGCACAGACGAATATAAAGCTTCGGTGAAAAGGTATGTCAACAATGCCTCTCTGAATTGACATTGAAAAACAAAGTAAAAATTTTGACATGCAGTTCAGCATTTTTAACTGTACAACTATAATTATGTTTATTTGTCTTCATGGATTGGTACCCCTCTCAAATAAAAAACATGCAAGTAAACAAATGAACCTAAAGACACTCCTCTTCTTTCCTTTCCCAAAATGTCCTTCTCACTTCAGTCTTCACTGCCTTACATATATTTCACTCCAACACAGCTGTATGGTTGGACACGCACACTCCAACAAAAAAATGTGCGTGTCCAACCATAGAGCTCAACAAGCGAACATAAGTACATAGGAAAAACACCACTCCATTGAGACAAGCAATATGCTCAATTTGAAACCACTTAGGCAATACAAAGGATATTGCTTGTTCATTATCCTAAAACTATTATACATTTAAATTCACTACAGTTTACAGACTTACACATGGTGTAACCTTTTGTTAATGTTACACTACTCAATAACTTATAATCGAACTAATATTTCGATAATTCTTCCATTAGGTTACATGTTCTCTGTACTAAAGACAGACAGACAGACACACATTTCATCTCAATCAGTTATCATTTATCATCAAATCCATAAACCCATGCATTTCGCAATTTTCTTATAACATAAAAAACTAAACTTTGAACATTTAGATGAAATAGTCCTTAATCTTAGCGAGCAGAGGGGTTATAGGAAGGCCATATGCAACATTTAATGATGGCACTGGCAAACCTCTACAATTAGCAATTTCAAGTCACTACAAATACCGCGAACAAAGTAAAGCAAATCCTATCAGTAACAACCAACGTTGCAAGTTGCAACAAACAGCATCAATACCTTGTCGAGTCCAACGGGACCTAGTGAGGATTTCACAATGTTAGCGACCGCTCCGCATGCCATCACTATTACACCGTACCACCATCACAAACCAAACAAAAAATTCGGCATTAAATTCGCACAAAAAAAAGAAGAAACAAAAGCAAAATAAGTAAAAGCAGGTTTTTCAGTGGCAATCTGGCTATCTGGTTACAGTATGAAAAGATTCCCAATTTCCCCTACATCGGAAATCTCTACCAACCATAACCTCGGTCGGACAAGTAGTCTCCAACCGCATTGGGCCTGGGGTTTTCCATTCAATGGCTGGTTTCTAGATGTGTGCATTCCCGGGGCTACATAAAGAGATTGATTGACTTTCTTCCCTGTGTATTCATGGCGGAACTAGAATTTTTCTCTTCGGTAGTGAGTCATATATATATATCTCTTGGGTAGCGGAATCAATTATAGTATATATATATATATATATATATATATATATATATATATATATATATATATATATATATATATATTTTCAGTAATTATTTTATTTCATACAATTGAGAAGAATACAAATGACCGTCTCAAAGCATAAATTTATGTTAAGAACGAATCATCACCATCTTTCATTGAAACAAGGAAATGAACTAACCTAAATGTTCCATCACACGAGTTGTTACATAACTTCTTTCATAACACATGAGCTTAGCAAGCCCGAAATTCGATACCTTAGACAATCAAGTAGTACGTTGCTAGATTTTGCATAATGACTCAAATTCAAATGCAGCAGTGATTCAGAAACCACTCCATCGATTTCTAATGCGTATGAGTGAGAGAGAGAGAGAGAGAGAGTACCGTTTTGAGTGCGAACGTCCTGGCCGGACTGGCGGTCGCCGAGAATATCAGGGCCCATTTGTGGTTCTCTGAGAGAGAGAGAGAGAGAGACCCTAGGTTAGATCTATGGATGAAGAGGAATTAGAAGAAATGGAGAACTTCTCTGGAATGTTCAGAGCGGGAGGAGCTTGGGTTTAGGCGAGTGAAGATGAGAGGGAGTATTCGTGAGCGCGAAAGGGTTTTTGGGAGGCCACGACGTCGTTTTATTATCCCCCCTCCCGGGCCTACCTTTTTAGTTTGATCTGGCGCTCACAGGTTTTTGGGAGGCCACGACGTCGTTTTATAATCCCCCCACCGGGGCCTACCTTTTTAGTTTCAACCGCCAATTTTTTCAGCTCATAAAAAAAAAAAAAAGCGGACTCTCATTTCCTTTCTCCTTTCTCACCATATATCCACAGACCGCCATGGCCACATGCCTCCTCATTCCCACCCCCTGCGCTCCCAAATTCCATCGCTCTCCCACCCTTAAAATCACCTGCTCGTCCCTCACGGCCCAGTCCCAGTCCGCCAAGCGCCGCCTCCTCAGCCTCATCTCGGACCAGGACCGAGGCCTCAAGACGCAGAAGGACCCTGCGAGACGCGCTTCGATCGTCGAAGCCATCGACGCCATGGCCGTTCTCGGCCGTGATACAGTCACCACCGGCGAGTCCCTATCGGCCACGTGGCGGTTGCTCTGGACCACGGAGAAGGAGCAGCTCTTCATCGTCGAGAATGCACGGTTGTTTGGTACTCAGGCCGGTGACGTCTTGCAGGTGATCGACGTCGAGAAAATGACTCTAAACAATGTGATCACTTTCCCTCCCGATGGAGTTTTCTTCGTTCGTTCCGATATCGAAATCGCTTCGCCGCAGAGAGTGAATTTTAGGTACTAAATGGTTAAATGAATAATCACTGTATAAAATAATCGTTAGATAATTAAATAATTTATTCAAACCATAAGTATTTTCAACTTTTATTTAAAGCTGCAATATATTGTAATAATGGTTAAATAATTAAATGATTCAATTGAATTTTCGTATCAGTTTAAGCTTTAAGGATAACAGCGTGACTGTTAATTTAACATGGTATTATTACAGTAGCTGATTCTGAGTCCCATTTATAAAATAAAATATGAGTAAATGTTATTTGAACCATTAGTATTTCGAATTTTATTTAAAAGCTGAAACTCTACTAAACTGATCTTCATTGTGTGCCAATTTAGCCTTATCATTGGAGTTGGAAGTGGGAGGTTGGGCTTCAATTTCAATCCTATAGGTTTTTGTTTAAGATGATGTTACTTTTATATATAATGAGTTCGGTATTGGGTTTGAATTTTGTGGAAGTTAAAATCACAAAACAGGTTTACCTTTAATAAAGCAATAGTTTTGAAATCTTTGTAATGGATTTCCAGTTCAGATTTAAGTATGTGCAAAGAAAATAGAGCATAATAACATTTAATTCTGTCAATAAAGAGATTTGATGACTTATCTCTAAAATGATGCTTGTGTCAGATTTACGAGTGCGGTTCTAAGGGGGGAAAACTGGGAGATCCCACTACCACCGTTCGGGCAAGGCTGGTGAGTGCTCAATTTCTGATGTTGATAGGTGATTGCTAATGATAAACTTGGAGATGTTTAATGTTCTTCATTCATAGTCTCAGAGTTGTCCCTATACAATTGGATATAGTTGCTTTTGCTTTGCCGTAAAGAAAAACAGAAAAGGTGTGGTGAGCTTCATAAAGAACCTAAGTTACTTATAACAAAGAAGGAACCAATTAGGGTGCATATAGCAAAAGAGAACAAGATAAAAAGAAAATCAAATTTTGATGATCATCCAAACAAAAAAGATACTGATGATGTCATCTTCATGGTCTTCATTGAAGCTCCCAAATCTTTGTCATAGCTTCATTGTTAACCTCCATGAGCTTAGGTTAGATGCAGATTGTGTTTTGTACCTCACAATCATATGATAACTTTGTTCCTGTGTATAATCATATTACATTTCAATATGACATTTTAAATTTGGAATTAGATAGGATTTTATATCCCATCAAGCCATGATATTTGGTGTTCTTAGAGGTTCATACCTATCTTTTGGATTTAACATGAAAATCCCTATTTTGAAAGCAATTTCATATCGTATGACATTCTTAGCATAATCTAGTTAGAAAGCAATTTGGCAAAACTTGTTTAGTTTGCCTGGAATAAGTTGGGTAGCCCTCTTCAATTATATGTATTTGTGGTTCTCTTTCCCAGGTCTCAGAGTCTAGCGCAGGGTTCTTCTGGATAAAGGTTGAAGTTCTCTTTTCAAATTGGGCTGTGATTACAATAGTTTGATGCATCCATCTACTATTGTTACAGGTCTGGGTTTATTTTTTCTCTTCTAGACCGTGTGAGAGTATTATACTGAGAAATTGTAAGCTACTTCTGATGTGGTTTTACGATCCATACCTGTCTGCATCATTCAGATGACAGCCAAATGGTTTTGTGAAAAGCAAAGGAACAATATGTTGGAGTTCTTCTTTGGAAGCTTCTTGTCTTTCTAATAGCAGTCTTGCTTTTTTTGTTTTCTGTGTGTTGTACATCTTTTGAAGTATGTGTTGCCTTTTGTTTTGTTTTCTTCACTTCTCTCTTTTTCTCTTATCATATAAGTCATCTTTTTGTTGCCCTTTTCTGTCCTCATTTTCTCTCAGCAGATTGTTTATTCTTTTAAAGATTGAAGTTGCAATAGCACTTGAATTCTTAATTTGTGCCATGCCTTTTTTTCCCCCTCTGATATTAGGCATCTTGTCCTTTGTCTTCTTGTTTCCTAGTTTGTTCCCCCCGGTAAGATTGTTCAATCTGAGAGAGAAGTCTGATTTAGCTCTTGAACTTTTATTGGCTCAAGAATCCTTTTGAAACATTGCCTGATTAGCTTTACCGCAGCTGGAAAAGCAGTCTCTATAAGTTAGGCAGAGTTCATTCCTGAAAACTTTGAATGATTAATTGAATGTCTGCTTTAGGTATTGTTCATTCCACTCCTTTTCTAGAATTTATTGGTCATTTAAAACTTTGGATTGTAAAAGTTTTAGGACTTGCTCTAGTATGGATCCTGTGTAGTGAAGCATTATCCACTTTTCAATACAATGACTATTTACTTATTTAAAAAAAGTACAAAACATCATTTTGTAGTGGTAGGCAACACCTATTCAGGTTTCCATATATAGATGATCTGGTTCAAGGTTCCATTTTCTTCTTTTTCATTTTTCTTTTTTTCCCTCCTCCTTTTTGGTTGTTCCCATTTCTCATCCTGCCAAGCTGTTTTGCCCAACTCATTTGCATGCGCCTTTGTTTATAACATGCTTATGTTTTGTCGTTGTGTTATATGAATGGCATATGCTGTGATGTCTTATAGTTCTCCCTCAACCAATGTTCTCTTTAGCTTTCACTTATCTGCGACAGAAAAAAGTTCTTTTTAGTTTTCGTTTGCACTAGTCTGTTTTCATCGTATGCTCATATTAAATTTGAATTTGATGGTCACTCTTAGATGAGAATGTTTGGGGGTCTTAGATTTTTTTTTTTAATTTTTTTTTTACGTGCATATGTAGTAAACTTGTTTTACTTTAAATTTGAATCTAAGGTTCCTTCATACAGAAGCTGATTTGAGATGTATTCTCTTCTCAGATCTTAATGTTTTGTAGTCTTTCATGACGATTTCTTCTCTCTCTATAGCAGAATGTCATAGGGACTGCTTTGTTCTTCTGTTTTGTTTGCTTTTCATATTGTTTTGGTATCAAAGGCATATTGTTTCTATAGGTTTGAGTCCGTGTACCTTGACGACGAGCTTCGAGTTGTGAAGGATATCAGGGGAGACTATTTGGTTGTTGACCGTGCTCCTTATGATTGGAAAGAATGAAGGGAAAAAGTTATGGTTTATGTTATTGTTACCAATATGGGAGCAAAATGTGAGTTCACTTATTCCAGAGCCAATTGTTTAAATGAGTAACCTGAACAGGTCTTGGTTAATTTGTGAATGTTACTTGTTTCTGTATGAATCCAGATAATCTAATTGCATGACTTGATTTGTTCCATCTTCGTTGCTGACATGGAGAATGTTGTGTTCTATCCAAGATTACATTCTTTCCTTAATTATCATGCAAAAGAAAGAAAATAAAATAAAAAACTGGCTGTGAATTAAATAATATCAAAGAAATATTTCTTTACTTATTGGGACCTCCAAATAAACTTTTTTTTGTGTGTGTGTGTGTGTGCACCCGTGTTGTTTAAACCCCTTTTTCTTCCCGTTCTATTCTTCTTGAACCCAGAAAATGCTAGTCACTCCATTATATCCGGCATAAAAGGTGGTCTGACATTCCTGCTTTGAAGAGGCAAAGTGATGTGGTCCTGGGTGTTGGTAACTTGGGTTGATCACACAGAATATATATTCAAATGTGAATGAATTTAAGAAACAAGTTGAACTCTATGCCCTCAAATGCTTGACCGCTCTTCACCCGCTTAGACTCAACATTAAGCAGAACAGGAGAACTCCCCAAACTCTGCGGTTGTTGTGCCTTTCAATTGGACATCATGGAAAGAGGAGATGCAGATTTGTACCTCCTGATCCTGCTTAACTTAAAACTCCCATCAACAGTAATCTTCTTACCTTTAATAAAGTGAAATGTTGATTCTAAATATTTAAAATGTCAATTCCTCAACATTAAGTAGAACTACAGTTCTGTCTACCGCCTAGGGATTGAAATTTGCCTCCGTTATCGTTGTTGGTGCTCTTTTACATTGTCTTCTAATTGTTGCTTACAGTTTTCATTTAGACTTCGTATATTTTTTCCTCTAACTTACCAAAAAAATATGGGTTCGTTTGGCAATGCTTTTTATTATAGCTTTTTGTTTTTTAGCAAAAAAGCAAAAATATTAAGAAACAACTCAAAACAAAAAACACTCACAAAACACTAAAAACTATTTTCACCTTTAAGTCACATCATAACCAACAAAAAGCACCCTCTAAAAAATTTTACCAAACGAACCCATAATACTTTTCTTGTGGCAAAGTTTTTGTCCAATATTTGTTTGTTTGGTTGGACACGTTATTGTTTGAGCTTTGAAGGGTTTCTCCTATTATTTCTATGTTATTCTGTGCCTTCCCCACCCTCCCCTTAATCAACTTGAAAAGGTTGGTTTTGAAGGTGTGGTTTTACCTCTTATGTGAAATTACATGTTGACCTGCCCAATCAATATCACACAGCCTTTTGTTATCTAGATATTAAACTGTCCTGACTCTTGGATAAACTAAATACCATGTTTTATTTAGTAGTAAATAGCTGGTGTTTGCAGTTCATAATAGTATTATCTGAGTGAGTTAATCAACCATATTCCCAGTTTCCCAGCTTCTAAACACCCCCCCTTAACTATGAAAAAAATGAAAAATAATTGAAACTTCCTAACCTCTGCAGGTTTGAATGTATATACCTCGATGATGACATTAGAGTAGCAAAGGATATCCGTGGAGACTATTTAGTTGTTGATCATGCTCCTTATAGTTGGAAAGAGTGAGGACGGAATTGCAATGTCTCGGTATTTCAAAATTCTTGTGCAGCAACTTTTGGTCTAGTATAAATTTTTTGAATGTTTAATATGTTCATACTCCAGTACTATTGCCTTCCCAATTATCTGATAATTTTGTTTTATGTCCAGATTTCTTTTGTGCTCTCATACTATATTCTCTAAATCCCCATTTCTTCCTCACTTTCAGGTTCTCTTTCAGAGGGAACTTCTGACTCATGGAAATCAATTCTGCAAACTGCTTTTTGGAAAGTGTTACTCCTCCATCCATATGATGCTTGCATCACTATAGGTCATCAAGATTCTTTCCTTTCTAGCCTTGTACTTTGTATGAAATCAAGCTGAAGTAAATATATTGTTATGATCCTGTTTATTTTTTAGATCTAAGGCTGTGTTTGCTAATACAGAGGTCTGAGTCATGCTCCTAGTTCAAATTGAAAGCTGTTTTCTTATAAACAGGCTGTCCATGCACAGCTCATTTATAATTTTACTAATGTATGAACTATAGTGATATGCATGTCTCATCTAATCAGAGCATAACTCTCTCTCTCTCTCTCTCTCTCTCTCACCGTACACACACACACACACATTATACATACGTATGGAATGCATAAACACCGTTTGTATTAATATTTATATTGATGCAAGCTGGAAGCATTGGAACTTTGGCTTTTTACAGTTCAAAATTTTGGATGCACAAGGAGTGTGTGATTTGGATGTATATATTTATGGATTAGTTTCAAGTTACACATGGTGCAACTCTTTATAATGTTACACTCCTTGGTAACTTCTCATGGGATCAACATTTTGCTGAATCCACCAATGGATTCAGCAGGCAAAAAAGAACAAGAAAAGAAGATAGCCTAACAGTCATGTAAAAATATTTCATGGTGTAAGGGATAAAAGTGAGGAGAGAGAGGATTTTCTCCTTTTTTGCTTAATTTGTGTCAAAAAAAAAAAAAAAAAACCCAATAAAGGACATTTAAATACAAGGTGATGTGAGGGATGAAATTAAGAGAGAGGAGGAGGGGAGGGATTCTTTGTTAAAGTTAGTATTAAATATGATATTTACAATAATGAAACTGGATAAAATAAAATAAAAGCTGTGAAATAGACTTTTCCCACCTTTTATTATGTGAGATTCTTGCTGTAGTTTGATTTGTGGAAAAGGGTTATACACTTTTTTATTATTGTTGCTATTATTATTATTATGAATGTTGAATTTGTTGAACTTTTCCCACCTTTATTGAACTTTGTTGAATTTGGTTTTGGATAACAATGTTTAACATCCCAACAACAGCAGGAGCAAAGCATGATGTAAGCAGATGTTTGAGGGGAATATGGGATTAAGACAGTGATTAAAATGCGGAGGATGCTATGATTAGGCACTAAGCCAGTGGCTTGGGACATGGCATGTTGGCTGGGATTTGCTGTTCTCATTTATGATCTTTCTGCTTGTCGTTTAGCCCATTTAACTTTTAGCCATGCCAATTTTAAATCTCTTCTACAGCTTGCCTTTCTGCACATATTTTACTACTTGTATATTTATCTGGAATTTTCTGTTTAAAGTACCCTTTGACTGAATAAACTTATGCCCTTATTCATTTCTAACATATTAGGAATGAATGTTTGATATATGGGTGTTGTTGGGGTATTATAGGTTTTACCACAAAAGTTAAAATAAATTGATGTGAAAGTTAAAATGACACTTATTACGTTAGTCACGAAAATATAGATTGTTATGTGACATTCTATGTGGCACTTTCTATGTCAATCACTAATCTACGTGGCACTCATTTTTATAAAATGTGAACTACCATATGAGTTTGTAAGAAGTTGTAGTATAAGTTGTGATACTCCGAGCATTTTCCTTAGTATAAACTCTAAAGGTACGTTTGGTATGCGGAATGGCTATTTTAAGGTAACTTTTATCAAGAATGAAAAAAGTATAATAAAATAGCTTTGGTGTTAAAGTATACATATACTTTAACACTTAAAATAGTCATCTCCATAGCTATGAAGAAATAGTCATTCTCTCATGGCTATAAGAATGATTATTTTAAAGTTAATCCATTACTCTTTCTTCTATTTCTAATAAAAATTATTCATTTTTTGAATGAAATAGTCATTCTGCATGCCTAACGTAATCTAAGATGCTCATAAATTGTATGCATCCATGTTCAAAAGTGCAGCATTGTTTGAATTCCTTGCTGAAACTTGAAGTTGGGGAGTGCTGATTTTTCTATTAACATTAAGTAGTGCTATACACAACATCTTTATTCTACTTTTATTCTATTGAGTTAATGTGGCATTGTCTAGTATCTATTGATCTTTTTTTTTTTAATTTTTTTTTTAAAAAAAAACAAGGGTTGATTTAAGGACTGCTACACCACCACGTTAGCATAATGGAGTAAAAGTGGGATGAAAGTGTAGTATACAACATTTCTTTTTGTAATTATACAAGAGTAATATTAGAAATTATATTTTTATCCCGAATAATATTATGTACTACACTCTCATCCCATTTAGTTAATGTGGTAGCCTATCAGTTATTGTTAAAATAATAATAATAATCTCAAGGCTGATGAGTACTGTCACATCTCCTCAGCAAGATGGAGATGTAATATTTAGCATTACTCTTTTATCTCACAATTATCTTACAATGCTAATGTGGTAGGTTCAACCAACTCTTTGATCAATTATTGTTTTTTTTTAAAAAAAAAAAAAAAATCGATGGTTAATTAGGACTCTTACATCAATATTGTAGGATATTTGTGAAATAAAATGTTGTATAGCATTACTCATACAATAACAATAAAGTAATATTATAAGCTATATTTTTATGTTACGATTATTTTATAAGTTAATGTAATACTTTCAACCAACTATCAGTTATTGTTAAAAAAGAAAAAAAACAAAATTGAAAGATTTGTTGAAATTGGTACGTCAGGTCAATAGATATGGGATACCAATATGATTTCTAACATTTTTGGTTGTAGTCTTCCTCTATGCCTGAGATTTAGATTTAGTACAAATTTTCCATGTCCTTCCAACTACCACATGCCCATAAACACAAAATCAAAGGTAATTTTGATCTATTTGGGCTACAAGATGGGCCCAACTGTTTCATTTCAAATGGGGTATAAACACAAATCGATAAGTTTCACTTCGGCCAGACCAAATTTGTTCATGATCCTTTTCAAAACCCTAACCGTTCTCTTTAATTAAAATGGTCTAGATTAGGTGATGGTGATTTAATGTTTATAAAATCTTTTTTTTTCTTCTTCTTAATTGATGTATCCTATTAAGTTGTACACTAATTTGTAATCTGAACAATTTAGTCGCAAATCATGAATCAGCTTTTTAATATTCTGTCACAAAATTATACTAACAAATCTACAAGATCTTTAGATCAAGTTGAGATTGTAGAGAAAGAATTCTTGCACATAAAAAAAATATGGGAAATTTAACATATCACTATCTTGAGTAAAAGTAGATAATCAATTTTTCTCGGTTTCCAATTTCATCAATCAGCTCCGTGAGTTTCTACCAATTTTCAATTGAGATTAGGTTGGTCAAATTTTTCGTTCATTTTTTAATAGAAGGCATAAATTGAAATCGTAAATTTACGCCTCAACATATTCTTAAAAAAAATGCAAAAAAGGAAATTATTTTTTATTTTTTATTTTTTATTTTAAATTGGATTTGAGGAAAGTCTTTCAACTCAGTCTATTAAATTAACATTATCTTTTAATCACACACTTTTTTAAAAATAAAATGTTAATTTAATAGACTTTAGTTGAGATTTTTTTTTTTTTTCTAATTCAATTTGAGAGCAAACTTTATTAAGAATATAAAAGACGTGTTGGAAAAAGGGGTGAAAGGAGTGGTAAACCATTCTACTGTTTATTATTTATTTATTTTGTTATTTTTATTTTATAAGGGATTAGTAATTGAGATTTCCACTCTTTATTAAAAATTGATGAAAAGTCTAACAGAAATCTCTCATTGAAAAACAGGAAAAAACCTGCGAAGCTGAATACAAAAATTATTAAGATCGAGGGGGATAATTGATGTCGGGCCGAAAACTGGAAGATGGGTCGAATTATTTACCCAGAAGGAACTTGTACGTGAAATCTAGTGAGCCCCACCAATCGTGGGTTCACATGTTAAATGGGGGGTTCAAGCGTCGGGCCCCAATGTGTTCATAATGCTGGAAATTAACCTAAGGCCGTTTCTAGGTTAGGTAATTCTAACGAGTGGGGTACTCTGGACCCCACGATCAGACTACTTTTATCACATCTGTACGCTTCTTGTCCCCTACTTTCCTTAAAATGGTGCTGCCGTACGAATAAAACCCTTTCAAAGCTTGTGCTGGTTGGGCCTGTTGTGGGGGACCTCATGATTGAGAAATGAAGATAGAAAAAGAGGAGGTCGACTTCGTGGATGAGGCCTAAAGGTGTTACTGTGATTGTGGGCCCTTAATGGGCCAGGGTTAGCTCCCTGGGATCCTCTGTGGGACCCCTCTTTGGTTTTTGAAGCCTCACAAAAGAAGCTGGGGCCCCCCAATCATAGAGGTCGCATTTTCAACCTGAAAATGATTGCAATCCACCCCGTGGTTTCAGTTTTCTTGCTGGGAAGCCACATAAAATGTTCCGATCGGATGGTGCTTAAGTGCTGTGCTATATTTTTTTTATTGGCTGATTTATATGTATGTTTTTACTAAAATTAAATATTACCGTTAAAAAAACTACAGCACAACACCTAAGCTATAAATTCATGTCGGGATTAAGTTCAGTTTCTAATACAAGAAAAAGAAAAAACAAAAAGTTCTTTTTTTTTTTTTTTTTTTTTTTTTTTTCTCTAGGCCAAAACACGGGTTTTGCTAGTGGTTTAGTTTTAGTTAGGAGCTGGACTTATTGATTGTAGTGACACCATGGCCCCATTACAGAATGATAAGAGATATATATCCAATCCAGATGGTCTAATTTCAACTCAGAGCTAACCAAATGGCTCCAAAAAGGTTTAGAAGAGCGTAGGTATGGTCAACCCAGTATCTTAATACGAGAGATTGTGAATCTAATGGTCAAGTAGGACAACGATCTTTCGATTCGTGATTATTATTTCATAGTCTTTTTATGTATTTAAAAGTTATATTTATACGGGTTGGTTGCTACGATGTATGGTTCATGTCATCAGTTTATATTTTTGTCAAATGAGACGAGTAGTATCAATCAGGTAACATGCATTTTGTTATACTGTTAAATACAGCACAGAATTGTTATATTTTCCGTGATTAACCAATAGGGTTTAGTTGTAAATTAAGTATGGAGGGATGTGCCTTTATCGGGTCTGCTGAGTCGGATATGAGCATCTATTATATAGGTAATTTGTTATGGTGTGCCCACGACGGGTTGGTGGTTGTGCGTGTTTTTTTCTTTTTGTTAAGTATTTTTAGGTTTTTTGGGTTTTTTGATTGTTTTATATATTTTTTTGGATTTATTCAGTATATGCTATAGTATCGAAGGAGGAGAGGAAAGTGGTAGGTTGTGGTATTAATTTAGAATACGCGTATAATTCATGTGTGTTTTGTTTTTGGTGTTTTGTTTTTGTTTGTTGGGTTTGTGGTTCGTTTGTTTATTGCAACACTTTGTAACATGTAATAAATTGTAATGATGAAGATTGTATATTGACTATAAGATTTATTCAGGGTCAATAGTGAGTCGGTTTGTGTTTTTGTGAGTATTATTTTATGGGTGTTATGTATATGATATTGTATGTAGTTGTTGTTTATGTCTGGATTGTTTTATTTGTTTCTTATGGTATATTTTATAGATCTCATTTGCGGGGTACATCTTTTAATTAATATTAGGTGGGTTTTTTTTTCTGCGCTTGCATATAGGTTTCA
>FXXK01002683.1:3499-13791 GCA_900184695.1 Betula pendula
CCCTCATGAGTATAATATCTTCCATACTTACTTCATTTTCTCCGCAGTAATAATAGTATTCCACCCCACTGCCTTATAGCAATATTGATTAAACAAATTAAACATATAATATCAGTGACCAATATCAATAATAATTGGTCAGATCTTCAGGATCCTGTTAGCTCTTGTCCATTTTATATAATTATATCACATTATCACTTACTAAATATTCATTTTAATTACTTGTTTTATCCATTAAGTATATATCCATAATATATATATATATATATATACATTCATAATTTGTGAGTATTCTTACAACATATTGTCTCATAATTTGTTCAAAGCATTTAACTTATGATATCCCACATAAGTGAGGACATGTCATCTAAGGATCCCGTTTGACAATAATTGTAAATCATTTCATATTGGCATACCTCGATATATCCCCACCGAAGGTTAAGAGACTATAATTTACGAGATAAAATTTGATATAACTAAACTAAAGAGTTATAATACTGCATTAAATGTCCCCACTATTAGTAAGGTACTTATTATGAGTTATTATGTACAGTAATTGAAGAACTCTTATACTCAATTTTCGCTCATAAGTTCATGCCTATACCTATACGCCGAAGGACAGGGCCTACATTACGTTTAGGGCATGAGATTTAGAGTGTTTATTACCACTAATAATAGATTAAATAAATACAACAATACAATATATACGGTTTAGATTTTATAACCATTTTTCATTTTCCTTTATTATATAAACTAGCTCCGCCTTGCTTTCATTATAGTCTTTTTGAGCACTTAGGTCCTTGAACCTAAAAATTAACAACATTACTTTCAAAACACATATTAAGTACATATCAAATATATGTTTAGACAATTCAAATATCATACAAATGTAATATTAGCAAAACAGATTAGCATATAAATGTGTTCACAACAATGAATGAATATGCTCAATGGGAGGGGAGGGGGAGGGACTAGTGCTGTTGTATCGTGTAGTAATTGGTGATAGAATTACACTCAAGTATAGATCCCAAAGCCCAAAGAGAGACAGTTCTAGAAAACCATGTTATGCATATATGTCGATATGTATAACGAATCGTCACACATTTAGAACAAATGATCCATACACAGCCCATGGCAACAGGTTTGTGAAACAACACAATTGGTAAGCTTAATATTACCAACACTCATCTATTATGACTCAGATTATTGAAGCTGTTTCGAGGAATGAAGCTTTCATCACTCAAATGGACCTTCACAAAATGGCAATCTTTCCTATATATTGGAATCGGTGATTAATGTTAAAGACTGTTCTGACGTACACACCTCAAACGACCAAGAATTCTGGGTAGAGAAAATAATAGAGAGGGTACAGTCCTGGGTGTATGAAAAGAATTGCCTCAAAGAAACTCTACCACCCTCTAGGATGCCGTGAAGAGGGGTGTGAGTGAAGATGAATGAAGAGATTTTTCTGTTTTGGGGTATGAAAAATATGAGTTAGCATAAAATCCGGTTCATGTCTTCTATACTCTTTTCCTCACTCAACTATTATAGCTCTTCTATGTATCCAAGGCTTACAGAAAGGTTCGTTCGTACAACGAATCAAGATTCCGCAGACTATATGCTTGTATTGTGAAGCTATATCCTCTCCCTGGACCAGCACTAAATGGCCCCTCCAAATGGATAAGTCAAGTTTATATGACTTAATTATGATTTTTGTTATATCTATCATCTCTTCAAAGGTCTAGCTCTTATCTCTCTCTACCTTGGGCTCGAGAAAGTGTCTGAATTGTGATTATTCAACTACAGTATTCCGGCTTCCTCAAATGTCTCCTACTTCTGTTCCGGCTTAAACTTCCCAGTGAGTTTCAGGTATTACATTAAGTTATGCATTTCTTCTCTGTCTCATGTCTTCTGAAGGTTTTATACGGAGTCGTGCGGTGTATTTTTAGCCTATGTGGATATATATATGTTCACTTTGCACTTATTCGGAATTTGAAATATCACGATCAATAATTTCACAAATACCATATAAATAGGTAAAAAACCTGATATATCTAAATGTATACTAATACTCTAGTCCATATACGATTGTTTTATTAGAAAAGTTGCAAATACCACTTTAACGATGTACGTGTCTCTCTTCCATTCTTTCATACGATTATCATCGGACCTGTCCTCTCAATTTAAGTGTTGGATACGTTAAGCTGTAGTAGAAAATTAATTGTTATCTGTTTTGACTTTGTTAATTCTTATAAAGGTATCACACAGACACAATAGATTGATATATATATTGACATATTGCTTACATCTATGCTGATACAGTTTTAAGAAACATGTTATACTCGAGTCCATGATTTCGTGCAATGCTATAATTACTTCAAAGAAGTTCAAATAATATCAGGGCTATCTAGTTTTGTTAGTCATTTATCGTAGAGTTTTTCAAAAGTTTACCCAGCGTTTTTTTATACTTACAAGATTGTCGTTCACCATAAACATCCTGTTCTATATAATCATGATATATTATATGAAAATGGTTTGTGACTTTAGATATATATTAATATCTCTCTTAAACTTTCATTAAAAACATGATTTTGTTTGCTTTTGTCTGTATTCTTTTCAAATTTAGAATTTTATCGGGTTTTCTTTGTATTGAAAATGATTTATTTAATTTAATTTGTATAATAGCCACGTCTCTAATAACCATTATCAATAGCTAAATGATACTTTCCACAACATAAATCCCATTTAGTTTAATAATATGCTTAAGAGATTAAATTCTCGCGTGTCACAGGAAGCTTCCTCCTTGAATCTGGATAAGCTTGTCCGAGATGCACTCATGGGAACAAGGAAATGAGCTCTATCCAGCAGTGAGTGTTTTAAAGAGCTAAATCTATTCTTGTGACTTGCAGTCAAGAATACTATGTGAATCTTAGAATATGATTTGTTCAAGAAATGAATACTCTTTCTATATCATGATTGTCAAGTGCTTCATTCGCAATGATATCAGTTAAAATTTCTCATGATACTCATGTAGCATAATACTATTTATCTCTCTTATAGTTGCTTAACCTCAGGTCATACATATAGGTATACCTTTGTACTTAATGTGATATGATATATCGTTCGAGTATAATTACATTGCTCTCCATATCCTCCTCCTTACACTGAAACATTTTGACACCATTTTTTAAGTGAATGTTGCCTATTTGATGTTTATTTTTTGTATTAATCTGTTTCTGATCACTTTACTAAAAAAAAGGAAATTTTGTGATTCCAATTAAATTTCTTGCTCAGCTGTTGAATTATCATATAAATAAAATTCTTTTTGCAATATAGCAATTTCGAAGAAGCATTCACTACTGATGTGGTATTGTCTCTATGAAGGTCCATCTACTTCCATAGATTAGGATGATATATTGGTCAATATTAATTCAATTTGCTATAGCTTTTGCTCAAATGCTTACTGTGGGAATGTATATCTAATTTAAAGAAGGATAAATAGAAAAGCTACGTAACCGCTGACTGTCCATATGATTATAAATTTAACCATGTTTTCACGCGAAAAAAAGCTCCCGATTACAGTTTGTTGATATTCTATAAGTGTGGAGTTTTCAAGGCTTTTCCATGAATCTGGATATTTTATTTTGACACGCAAATAATATGGTTAATTTCGACCTACCACACCAATCTTTTATATGAGCATAATACTAGCGGCGTGCTGATATGTATTGTTAAGCTTATTATTCAGTTCTCGAAGACTCGTTTTATCTGCAGATTTATATTTATACTCGTTCTATTGTATGACTCTACCATATAGGGTATCCTTCTCATCGATAATTCTTTAAGAATCATTATATTGTATCTACGTTTGAGGAGCCAAAGAAGGCAAAAATATATTTGAAATTGTTATACAGAAATAAACATTAAACTCTTTCGAAACACAAAACACATAATGAAGGCATGAACCTGATGTGAAGAGGGATTTATTTGATTGTGTTAATGTTAAGTGAAATGATTTGATATATTTAATTGGTACATAAAAAGGAGAGTTTTAAGATGAAATAATAATTACTACTATGGCAATAAAAAAATTTGAACATGGATGTTTTAATTCTAGAGATAAAACTAAAATGGAAAAGGGTCCTTATGTTTTAATTCATTTAAATGTTTTGGCACGATGTGTGATGATTTTTTTTAGTTTAAAACTTGTTCCTTGAATAGTTTTGTTTTTTTTTCCTGTGACGTAATGTAAATTGTTTACGTGCTTAATTGATGGAGAGACATTTGCTTTCAAAGTTTCATTGAACAGGAAAAAGTCTGCAGAATGCTTCTGTTCTTCTGTTTTAATTTTTGTTCTAATATATATATATATATACTAATATATATAATATATATTAATATTTATTCAAATTCATTATTTGTTCTTTTATAATTTTACCCATTGAATTCAGGGAAAGATAGTGATGAGAGTTTCCTATCGTTATTTTATCGTTATTTTTTGGTACCGTGGTATGATGATTTTTTAGTTTACGATGTTGTTCGATGAGCAGGGTTTTGTTTTTGGGTCCTAAAAGAAATTTTCTTTTACATTGAGATGTGGAGGAATGATCGGAGAAGAAAAAATCTCTGTTTGAATGATCATTCCTATACCAATATGAAATTCATTGGAAATGAGAAAGTATGACGAAAAAACAGTTATTTTTATTATATTAGTAATTTCATTTTCTTTTCTTTTTTTGTCTTTATTTACTGTGGTTCTGTTATTCCCCGTTTCGGTTTTTGTTTTAATTTATATATTTTTATTCAAATTGATTATTATTTCTTTTGTAATTTGTCATTGAATTTAGGGAAAAAATGATCGTGAGAGAGAAGTTAATTTTTGTACAAGGTATGACCTTTTTTTAGTTTACAAATTTTGTTCCATTAAGTTTGTGTGTGGCTGTGTGGATCTTGATGGATGACAATAGCTTTCAAGGTTTTACAATGGGATTATATTTTTTTTTCTTATAATTTTTAGTGTAATTTTATCAAATTTGTTTATGAGTAGGTTATTAGTTAATATGAGAAATAGGCTCTTTATGATAATATGTAATTTTCATCGGTAGGAGTATTTACAAGACTCATTTAGGTACTTAAAAGATTGTTAAAATTAGGTTTTTATAGTAGATATAGTTAAAACATTTGTCTTGAATAAGGTATCAAAATTATTTTGTTTCTAGTACAAGTTATGATAATTTTTTAGTTTTCGTGTTCTTTCTTGAGCCTTTTTGTTTATGTATTTAATGCACACTGTTTACATACTTAATTGATCAACGGCATTGGCTTTTAGTGTTTTATATTGGATTATAATTTTTTTTTTCTTTAAATTTTTAAGAGGTTTTATCGAATGTTTTTTTTGGTAGCTTATTAATTAATATGAGAAATAAATTGTGTGATAATATGTTATTTAGATCGTTAGGAATATATGCAAGATTCATTTTAATAATTTTATTCCCTTACTTTTTAGGTTCTTTAGTTTTAAACTACATCTACGTGAACAAATATTTAACACGTTTTAATTTATAAAAGGTTGAGTAAATTATAATGACAAAAAAAAAAAAACCAGCGCATTGCGCGGGTTAATTATAGGCTAATTAATTATAAAGCACATGCACCTACCACGACACCAAGGCCTGCAAGAGACCTAATAATTCATTATATAGCCCACTTTCGATAGGCTAGGAGAGCATTAAATTAGCGATATGGCTCAAGTCAGAGATGGTAGCTGGTCTCTAGAGGGAAAGACTGCTCTTGTTACCGGTGGAACCAAAGGAATCGGGTTCGTTTCTCTCTGCTTTCTCTTTTACTAGCTTTTGTTTTCAGCTTCACAAAAACAAAATTGTTGTTTTTATAGCTTCGCCTTCACTAGTTTTGAACCAAACGGATGGGTGTTTTGTATATAGGTATGCTATTGTGGAGGAATTGGCCAGGCTTGGGGCAACAGTGCACACATGCTCTCGGAATGAAGGTGATCTGAATAAGTGCTTCCAAGAGTGGGCGTCGAAAGGCTTCCGAGTCACTGGCTCAGTCTGTGACCTTGTCTCTCGGCCCCAACGAGAGGAGCTTATAAACACAGTTTCCCATCAATTTCACGGCAAACTCAATATCCTTGTAAGTCTTTGGTGGTCTCCTTCATTTTATTAAAGAAATTGTAGATTTAATTATTTGTAACAATTACTTAACTTTTTGTGGGACACTGGTTTTAGATAAATAATGTTTGGAACCCTACGTTGGTAAACCAACGATTGAGATGACAGAAATGGATGTTGTTTTAATCTCCAAAATGGATAAGAAATTATCTATAAACTAGTTTTGTCCTAAAACCAATCAATAAAGTAATATGTGTCCTTAACATGTTGAGCAAACACACGTTTTTTAAAGTATGTATTTTTCCACATGTTTTAGGAACACATGTCATTTATTAATAACTAGTTTGTAGCTAATTTATGTTTCCCTCAAAAAACTTACTTATGATTGAATCCATATTTAAATTTCGCAACAATTTCCGTTTTGAATGTATAACATTAAACAATCAGTCATAAAAACTGTCTTCATTTTTTTTCAAAGCCTAGTTTTGACCCCCCCCCCCAAAATCATTCATAGCTGTAAATGCTCTTTATGTGAAATTATAGTAGAAGCGATGAGATTAAGCAGAAGTTACAACAGCTCGGAAACATAGGTTGGTAGGGACTTTTAATAATTTCTGTTGCTTACACAACTGCCACAATGAGAATCTATTGCGCGCGGCACAAAAACTCAAATATTCAGGAGGCCTAGGTGGATATGATGCACCATCTAACATTAGCTTTTTAAACTTATGCACATTTTTTTCTTTTATGTGCAAATAAATTTATTAACGTTGATACCATTGGCTTTTGAAATATTGCGTTTACTCAAAAAGTCGGACGCTTTGACTTATTATTAGCGTCGGGACTCTTGATTGTCCATTCTGATAATAGGTGATCAGGGTCGACTTTTTAGGTGGATCGATGATGTGTTTTTATTTAATTTTATTTAGGGTACTCAAAGTCAATTTTTGTGAGTAAATGCTTATGTGTTTATTTCAGTTTTAGGTACTATAACATCAGTGACAACATTTGAGTGATGCTAATAATCGTAGAATTGTCATTGCTAATAGCTTTCTACTTTAACACGTGGCGCGGGAAAAAATTTCCACTAAGTTATTCCCGCGAAAAAAAGTGATCACAACTAATAAGCTCTTATTAGCAGGCAACGTTTTGGGGTTGCCAATAATAATGTCGTCGCTAATTATGGAACAATTCTTGTTGTGAGGGGCTATAATATGTAGTTTATATTGAATTTACTATTCATAATCATCTTATCCATTTATTTATTTTAATTTGTAGGATATAAATTTTGGATATTTAGTTGAAATATCCAAATTACCCTTAAAAAGGTGTGTATATTAGCATTAATTTTGAATGAGAAATATATTAAAATTGGAGATCAAATTAATATATAAAAAATAAAATAGTATCAATTTAGTGTTAACAAAATATTAACAAAGGAAAATATACAAAATAATTATTTCTTAATATATTTCAATTTTTAACTTGATCACCTATCAAAATGTAACCCGACGTTCTTTTAGATCCCGCATATCTTATATGAATGAATCAGTATTAAATTTTTCAACAATTTCTCTTTCAAAGTACAATATCAAATAGTCAGTCAGAAACTTATCTTCAACTTTGTTGTAAAGCCTAATTTTAACAATATTCATGACTGAAAGTGTTGTTAATTTATGTAGTTGCAATAGAAACATAAAAAGTAAGCACAAATACAATTAAGAATCTATTGCAACACAAAAATTAGGATATTAGATGTTGGAGACGATGCACCACCACCGTTAGCTTCTGAACTATGCGCATTTTGATTTTGAAAAAGTCAACTATTATAATTGGTTTTCCCGTCATTTATAAATAAATTTATATGATTATATTAAGGGTGCGTTTGGGATTGTGATTTCATAGACAATAAGTGCGATTTTAAACCAAATCGCAAAAACTGGATTGTTTGGAAACTGCGTTTTTAAAAAATTGCGATTTGAAAACGCAGAAAATCTGCGTTTTTAAATCGTAAGTAAGGAGGTGCTTTTTTGAAAATGCAGAATTTTAAAAGTTAAACTACGATTTTAAAGGTCAAACTTCGATTTTGTCAAACGCATAATTGCGTTTTTAAAAATCACGTTTTCAAATAACACTTTTTAAAATCGCAATTTTAAAAATAGCATTTTTTGAAAGGAAATATATGAAATACTGTGAATCTTGTGAATATGTTGGATCGTCTTATTTATACTATTTGTCTGTGTCTTCAATTAATCATTTACAGATAGATTCACTGAAATCACTTGATAACGCTCCAAACTCAAATGCGCCACCTCCTACTGATGCAGCAATATCAGTATCAACACCAACACATTCTACATCAGGTGCTGGTTCACATACTCCATCTCCGGGTGGTAGCCCAATTACTCTCATGGATGTAGAAGATGTAGAACATGAGACTGAGGATGTGCATAGGAGTAGTGTGAGAGATGCTGGTTCTATGGGTAGTGCTGGTGGTCGGAGTGGTGGTCATTCACCACGATCTAAAAAACCCAAAAATGTTGCCAAACCATCTGCAACATGGGATCATTTCACCAGGGATGAATCTTCTTCACCAGCTGAACCTATGGCCCATTGTAATTATTGTGGGGCTGGTAACAATTGTCATCCTAAATATAATGGCACCTCGTCCTTGCTCTACCATGTGAGAACATGCGCAAAGTATAGGAGCATTAAGGCTAAACAAGACAAGGGTCAGACTAAGTTTACCTTTGGGGCTAAGAGCGGGGAGGGTGGTAGTAATTCCCTTTTGATTGCAAAGTATGATGAAAAAAAAATAAGGGATGCTCTTACTGAGATGATTATTGAGGATGAGATGCCTTTTATTGCAGTGGAAGGAAGAGGGTTTCAGAAGTTTATGAGTATAGTTGAGCCTCGTTTCAAAGTTCCTTCACGTATTACAATGATGAGGGATTGTGTGAAGATGTATTTGAAGACTAAGAGTGATTTGAAGCAAATGTTTATAACGACTGATCAAAGGGTTTGTGTGACCACTAACACATAGACTTCTATTCAAAACATGAATTATATGTGTGTCACTGCACATTTTATTAACAGTACATAGAAATTGCATAAAAGATTATTGGCATTTTGTCTAGTGGGGGATTACAGGGGAATTACAATTGGGAGGGAATTATACGAATGTTTGCTAGAATGTGGCATTGGTAGTAAGATTCTGACAGTTACAGCTGACAATGTCAGTTCTAATGAAACTGCACTTTATTGGTTTAAAAGACGAACAATAGACCATAAACAAATTGTTTGTGGTCATGACTTTCTTCATGTGAGATGCTTCGCTCATATTTTGAATTTAGTTGTGCGTGATGGTTTAAATGATGTTGATGACTCAATAGTGAGGGTTCGAAATGTGGTAAAATATGTGAAGTCCTCCCCCAAGAGAATGGAAAGGTTTAAGTCTTGTGCGTCGCAGCGAGAGGTTGAGTGTCAGTCTTCACTGGTGATGGATGTTCCCACTAGATGGAACGCAACCTATTGTATGTTGGAGGTAGTGGAGAAGTACAAAAAAGCATTTGATCTTTTGCAAGAGGAAGATGAAGCTTTTATGAGTCATATGCTTGATACTAGTGGAGGAAGAAGGGGGTTGAGGCCTCCTACGGATGATGATTGGGAAAAAATTAGCTGCTTTGTAAAGTTTTTGAAAGTGTTTTATGATGTGACTATGAAAATTTCTGGTTCATTGTATTCAACGTCAAACTTATTTTTTCGTGAGCTTTGTATTATTCATAAGCACGTGAAAGATGGTTACTATTGATAAACCGGCTATTATTTGTGATAGTTATTCTTGATCTTCGGTACAAGATGGTTACTATTGAGTTTTGGTGTCGGAAGAACCTATTGACTGAGATGGCAGAACAACTATTAGCTTTATTAAAAGATGACATAGATCGATTATTTGATCAATATGCTCGTGCTAGTAGTGGTTTTGGGAGAAACTCGAGAATGTCAGGTGTTGATGAGGTACAAAGTCGACGGAGCTGTGGTTCAACGTCAGTGGAGGTCGAAGATGAAGATCTTTTGTTGAGTGAGTTTCGGGAATCGCAAAATTTGTTAGAATGTAAAAAATGAGATGGTAACGATATTTTCAAAAGAATGTAGAAATTATCA
>FXXK01002684.1:7177-19479 GCA_900184695.1 Betula pendula
CCTCCTAGCTTCAAATTCACCAAAGGAAAAACCAATTCATCTGCACATCAAGTGTCAAATAATGATGTTCCTCATTTGCCATGCTTTTAAGAACAGTATGAATAACTCTTATCATTGATCAAGCCGAAATCATCCAATGATTAGCCTTCTGTTCAGAATATCATAACTCAAGACCACCTCTTTGCAGATATGGCAAGTAGTGATGCTTCTCATTTTGTTTTAAACTTTAAACATTTGGTTTTTAGTTCTTCCTCCTCATTCAATTTTGCTACTCATTTTTATCATCCTCCATGGATCATAGATATTGGAGCAACTGATCACATCGTTTGCTCCGTATCCTTCCTCACATCCATCACTTCAATTGTCTCAAAATCTGTCAAGTTGCCCAACGAAAAATATGCTTGTTACACATATAGGCACTGTTAAGATCACTGAGACCTTAATCTTGACAGACGTCGTTTGTGTGCCTTCATTTTCTGTGAACTTGATTTCTTTCAGCAAATTGATCAAAATCATACATTGTTGCATTTTTTTTTTTTGTGTTAATTTCTGCTTCATTCAGCATCTTTCAAATTGGAAGACGACTAGCATGGGTAGAGAAAACGGTGGCCTATTCTTTTTAGTGCAAAATCTAAAGCTCTCTACCTCCTCTCGTTCCAATGTTGTTCAAGTTAGTACACCTGTTGTAGAAATGTCAATCTCTGGCATCTTCATTTAGGTCATCTTCCTAATTATAGGCTTAAGCTTTTGTTTCTTGATTGTAATCTTCATTCAAATAAAGGTTGTACTACTTGTCCTTTAGCTAAACAGCATCAATTACCTTTCCCTGTTAGCAATTCAATTTCAAAGAATTTTTTTGATCTTATCTATTGTGACATTTGGGGGCCTTTCTCTGTTAAATCCACCAATAGATCTTCTTATTTCCTTAAGATTGTTGATGATTGTATTCGTTTTACATTGGTATATTTGATGCATAGTAAGTCACAAACCAGACTCATCATCCAAACCTTTTTTGAACTAGTTGCTACACAATTCAATACCAAAAAAAAAATGTCTTCAGTCTGACAATGGTTCTGAATTTAACATGACTGATTTTTTTTCTTCTAACGGGCATTCACCAACTCAATTGTATTGAATCCACACAACAAAATGCCATTGTATAACATAAGCATCATTATCTTTTGAATGTTGCTCGAGTATTTCGTTTCCAAGCTCATATTCCCTTTCTTTTTTGGGGTGAATGTATACTCACTATTGCATACATCATCAATCGCATCGCCACTCCTCTTCTCTCCAACAAAACTCCATATGATCTTTTGTATTCTACTCCTTATAATCATCTCTGTGTCTTTGGTTGCCTTTGCTATGCTTCCACAATCACAAGACACCACACCAAAATAGATCCTAGAGCTCATCCTTGCATTTTTGTTGGTTATCCATATGCCATCAAGGGTTATAAACTATATGATCTCCATACTAGTTCAATAATTATATCCCGTGATGTCATATTCAACAAGAATACGTTCCCCTTTCTTCATAAATCTCTCAATCTTCTCCACAAACCCCTCTGCCACTTAATCATATTGTCTTACATGTTCTTTGATAAGTGCTGAATGTTACACATTCAAGCCCCTTAATTCATTAATGTTAATCTCTTAGTTTCATTATAATATAATGTTTTGTGTTATTTTTGTGTTTTTCCTTATTTTGTAGGTTTTGGAAAAAAAGAAGTCAATTCCAACTCGGGCTTAAAACACGTGAATTGTACAAAGCTGCTAAGCATTTGACCTTTGTCACTATTTTGGCCATAACTTTTAGCTCAAAATTCGGATTAAGGCAAAGTCAAGTGATTTGGAAAGAGGACTCAGAGAGAAAAAAATCATTAGGCCAAATTTTTTACATTTAAGGTGCGTTCAAGTGCCCAAACTGGCGATCAAGCGCCAGCTGCAATCAATCTCCATTTCCTAGCGCTTGATCGTAATCGTACACTGGAAAATTTTGAAGTCGGCAGAACTGATATGGAAAGATAGTAATCCGACCCCAACTCAATCTTGGACTTCCTAAGGTGCACGAAATTGATTAGGCTTGTTCCTAAACTCTATAAATACTCCCCTATGTCACAACCTGGGCCTTTGCCCTACCCTTTCGGCCTTTGCCTAAGGAGATCGGATTACTCATACTGTCCTCTTTGGGCCTATGCCCTCAAGGGTTTGCTCCATTCCCCTTTGGGGCTAGACGCGTCCCCCATGGCTAGAACCAAGGACCTTTAAGTCCCTTGATTACTAACCATGAGTACCATTGAGCTAGCTAGCTCAATGGTACTCATGGTTAGTAATCAAAGGATCAAAGGGTCCTTGGTTCTAGCCATGGGGACGCGCTCCAAAATGAGGTAAATCCGTGCGGGCATAGGCCCAGAGCGGACAATATGTTGTAAGGGAGGGGGCAAAAGGCCCAGTCAAAGCATAGGCCCGAGACAACGTCTAGCTCAATGGTACTCATGGTTAGTAATCAAGGGACTTAAAGGTCCTTGGTTCTAGCCATGGGGGACGCGCTTCCTAGAGAGACAAAGCCGTGAGGGCATAGGCCCATAGCGGACAATATGAGTAATCTGACCTCCTTAGGCAAAGGCCGAAAGGGTAGGCAAAGGCCGGGTCATGACACCCTAAGTCCTTAAAACACATACACAAGCTTGAGGAGAAGAATCAAAGGTTTCAAAGAAGGACTTTTCTTAGTTTTTCTTTATTTTCAGTTTTTCTTGTTTAATTTCTTATGAGGATGATTTTCATCCGAATTATGTGTAGTTAATACTTTAGTTAGGGCTTGATTGAAGCCCTAATCATGTCTCTTTAAGGCTTCAATTTGCTTTGCACAATTCTTATGTTGATGCTTAACTTGATTATTTTCGGTTTTATTGAATTCCTCATATGTGTTATGGCTTGTGATCATCGTATGTATGTGGTATGGATTCGTTATTTAGGTCAATTTGGATGATTGAGTCCCGGGCCTAATAGAGTAACAAAAGAACCCCATCATAGGTTCTTGGGACATTCAACATGAAAGACTTGAATATACACCATGTTCTAGGTCTTAGTGTGTTTGTCGATCTACATAGATTTATGCTTTCTTAATTAACAACTTACTATACACCTATGCTAAATCTTTCAAGAAAGAAAAGAGTTAGAGTATACACCCATGCCTAATCTCGTTGTTTATAAAGATCAATAACTTTTGGAGTATACACCCATGCCCTTAGGCTGACAAACATTGAGTATCTTGACATAATTGTAGCATTGTTTATATTGTGTTCTTAATTGAGTATGATTAGCAGTGGATATCAATGCCATACCCTTTTATGTTATTATTTCAATTCAATATTTTATCTCATTTCATTCACAATATCTTTTTAGGAAATTCTCTTTAAGCATAATTTATACCAATTCTCGTGGGAATAATATCGTATTTGCCATCTATACTATCGTTTTGATCTTCTACACTTGCGAGTAAAACGTGCATTTATTCGCCTATTTATTTAGGTGGATATTTTGCACAACATTCTTCATTTTGCTAACATTCCTAATGTTTCTATTTTCAGTTCTTCTATACAACCTGCTTCTTCAAATGAACTATCACATTCTGTGTAATACCTCGGAAGATTAATCAATGTTAGGTTATCCTTGATTAGGGTTTATAGGATGACAGTATTGCCTAAAAGTTGAGTTTTTGCACTTTTCTGGCTTACACATACGTTCGTGTAAAGGCAAGAACGTTCGTGTATACAATACACACATACCTTCGTATAAAGTAACATCTGTTCATCACTGTGTCGTGTTTCACTGTTCATCTCTGCGTGCACAGCAGGTCATGCACTTGGTGTGTGTGTCAGTGAAGGACACACAAATGTTCGTGTAAAGCTACCAATGTTCATGCAACCCAGATTTTGAGTTTGTCCAACAGTCTTTACCCAAGCGTTCCAGATCTATAAATACCTCTCATACCTCGAACCTTCAGCACATTTTTGACCTATTTTTAAGTACTCACTGATAGTGTGAGTGAGTGAGGGAGATTCTTGAGGAAAAAGAGGAGATCTTGAGTTTTGTTCTCGTGTAGGGTAACCTCTCTACCTTAACTTGTTTTTCTCCTTTTTATTTAAGGTTTTTACCTTTGTTTTCGTGCTTTTAGTTTTCAGTTTAGAGTTATTTGCTAGGTTTAAGTTCTTAGTTGGAACCTTAGAGTTTTGAGCTCGAAACCCTAGATTTATTACGGCTTTACGTGGGTAGACGTTCATTAGTTTGCATGTTTGCCCTAGTTTATGTTTTTTGACCTTAAGGACCCTACCTAGAACCTAGGTGATAAGCCTTGAATGTTATGCATTCAAGCCCCTTAACTCGCATTTATTAAACCTTAGTTATTTTGTAATATAACATTTTGTCGTGTTTTTGTGTTAGTTAGTGCTTTCAGGTCTTACAATGAATGTGCACTTTACATCATGGACTTTTGGCTTGGAAAATTCAAAGTATGCTGATGAAGTCGGAATGGCTCGAGCGAAGTCATAAGTTAGCTCGAGCGAAAAAGCATTTAAATGGCTCAAGCCAAGTCATCATTTAGCTCGAGCGTGGAAGCACTCAACATAGCTCGAGCGAAGTACTAAAATGGCGCGAGCGAACTCGGTCGCACCAGAATCCAATTTGAGATCTGCACTTGATTTGGGGAGGGAAATGTTCCTAAAGATTGGGTCAAGCACGGATTCACCTCTGAGATCCCTCAAATGGTGGTTTTGACTCCATATCCTCGCAATGAGGGGATTGGGAGAGACTCAATCCCTAAACTAAGGGATTGGATTGTGATTTTGGTTTAAATAGGAGCTGAACCTCTCATCCAAGGGGGAATTTCTGAGTAGCAAGCACGAATTAGGGTTCTTGGTTCTGGGGAATTTTGGCCAGTAGCTCATAACACTCAAGGAATGGATTTCTCTAATGCAATAGAGAGTTTCATATCCTCCATGAGTAGCTAAATTCTTTTTCATAGGGTATTATGTAGCCCTTTCCAAGTCCATGGTTTGATTGTAATCATTTTGGGATTTTTAGTATATGTTTGATGATTGCTTAGCTTAGAGGTTTGCAAACAATTGTAATTGATTCAATGTTTATACTCATTTTTGACAAAAACTCCATCTTGTCTATAAGAGGTTTCTTAGTCTTGAATGAAATCTACATTCTTATTTTCTGTGATTATAGGAATGATAGCTATGTAATGATATGTTTTGACATAAAATCAAGAGGTTAGATAGGCCATGCTTAGGGAAGATGGTCCGTACTACATCTTAGATTAGTGTAACGTAGGTAGACGGATCATGTCAACCGAAGATGGGTTATACTCATTTCTTGATAATGTTTATGCTCATTAGAAGGTTTTATAGGCCATACCTAGGGAAGACGGATCGTACCACAACTAGAGTTTAGGTGGACGATCCGTGCTAACCGAAGATGGGTTATCATCACCTTTTAACTAAAGTACTTTCTTGTCGATGTCGTCATATGGTTGACACCCATTATGCGCATCATATCACACATATAGTAAGAATCCCATAGGAATATAATCTGCCATTGGTATGAGGTTTGTGGTGAAATCATTTCCCTATGTTTCTTCTCTTTTATTTCATTAATTGTTTATGCTTAATTTAGCTTTCAAATCAAAACCAACCAAAAATCGTTTTTTGAATTAGATTAGAGTATATTCTGGAAACTTAATAAGCATCCGACCAACAAACAGTCCTTGAGATTCGACACCCTCCACATAGCCCTATCCTATAAGGATTCGTCCTATTGCGAGTGGTATAAATTTATCATTGATCCATAAAATCCACATCACTAGGAAACATTATTTAAGGTTTAGAAGGACCTCATAAACCATGAACAACTTTCTGGTCGATATAGAAACGTTTGTATGTATGTCAAGAACTGCACATGCGTTCGTGTGTTACACATACGTTCGTGTATTATGCGCATACATTCGTACTTCGGGCAGAATGTCATTTTTGGGTGATTAGGGCTTTTAACTGATTTTTACCTAGCCTTAGATTAATAGAATGATATTTTCTTAGATTCAGATGTTGCAAATCCGTTGGAAGACTATTTAGTTGATTCTTACACCACAAATGAGTAAACTCACACAAATACATGTTATTACTTTTCCACATAGCATGACTTTTTTTTGCTTTACAAAATATGCATGTTTACGACTCCCATGAAATGTTTATTTATGCTTAAATGTGAACTCCATTTGTGAAAACAGTTGTGATTAATAAAGATAATGAAATGATTTGTTGTAAAGACCATGCATATGAAAGACTTGAAAGATTGATGTGCATCGTATGACATGGTGCACCGTCCTGAACGGAACAATGGCCATGGGCTACCATTATTATAAGTTTACCCTATGATCCATTTATCTATTGTCGCGTGTGTGCCTTGGATCCATTGGTAATAGTTTTGTAACTAGCACACCATTCTTTGAGTGGGGTCATTGTTACGGCTTTCCTAGTCAATGTGGACCATCCGAGGTCGGACTCGGTCGGACTGCTAGTATAAGACAATATGTTTGTGCAATGACGGAAGCATTGGAATTGTACCAGAAGTCTTTCAAGACGCACAAATCTTACTAAGAAAGGATAATGTTTCAGGTAGACCATATTGTTGACATATCACCTGTTCATTATCATATATCTTATAGAATATTCTCATGCCATGATTTTATAAAAATGAATACATTGCGTATCTCTTTTATAAGCTGAGTTCACAATGATAACTTGTATACTATGCGTATTGCTTGCTCACTAAGTTGTGGACTTACATTTTGTAACGCCCAAGATCCTAATTATGGATTATAAATCACTTTCAATAGACAAGGGTAAAAAGCTAATTAAAAGTAAGAGGGATGGACAAATGCAAAGAAAATAAGCTTTAGCAAAGTATTTCGGTGGTTTTCACTTGAATTAATAGTTTTAGTTTTGACCCTGTCTGACTAAAATGATCATAACTTTTGACTCAGAACTCTGATTGAGGCAAACTTTATGGGATTGGAAAGCTTACTCAAAACTATACAACTTTTTATTTCATGAAAATTTTCCAATTCCAAATTTTTTTGGGGTCAAATCGAGCAGACAGTGACCTCCATCCGCAGGTCGTCCGCAAGGTCGTCTACAATGTTGTCCGCAATGTCGTCCGGACGGTCTTGGCTGCTGTTCAGTCAATAGAGACCGTCCGTACCTCGTTCGCAGCATGGTCCGGACGGACCATGACACTGTCGTCCGGATGGCTCACTTAATGGTCCAGACAGTGACACTATTCACTTACTTATAAATAGTCTGAAATGTGTTTTTCAGCCAATTTTTTTCAATTTTTCTTCTCTCTTCACACTTTTTCTCTCTTCTCTCTCTTAGGGTTCATACCCAAACCTTGGGTATTGATCTTTGAAAGCTTCGAAACACATTTCTAACACCGGAATCAAGATTCTAGGCGTTGGAAACCTACTTTCACCGATCGATTTGAGGTAAAATTCTCAAAATCCTAACTTCTCAATACTTAAGCTATATTCTCAAATGTATGGCTTATGAATGGTTGTTTTCTTAGGATTCTTGTTGGGTTTTACTCTAGACTCATCGGGTTGAAGTTTTGTAGTGCACAACTTCGAATTCTTCAATATTTGAGGTAAGAAGCCTAAACCTTAAATTTTCTATAGTTTAGCATTTTGGGTTTTTGGTTATGTAAACCTTAGTATCTCACTATGGGTTAACTTGTAGGCTAGTTATATGCTATTTAGAACTCTAGAATGCTATGGGTTGCTTATGGATACTTTGATACTTATATTTTCAAGTATCATAGATAATGGGTTGTGAGTATGAGTGTACAAGTTATTGATGTTTTGGCAATGTAAATGTGCAGCGGGCATTACTTAAACATTCGTGCTAGAAGTCGGTATTCATCAAGTGAAATTGGTAAGTATTTATACTTACTGAGAATGATACACACGTTAAAATGTTTTATGTTTTGTTTTCAATGTTAGCAGATGTTGTACTTGTTAAACAAAATAATTTTTTTAAGAGATTTTGAAGAAACAATATAATAGTTTAAAAGAAGAACCAATGATACTTTATGTTAAAATGTGATTTGTGATTTCGATTATCTTCTTGAGAATTTATGATGATTCGATGAGTGATTGATGATGAGTTTTGATGCTTTATTGATGTTTTATGATTATGGCGGAATTTATTGTCATGTTGAGTTTTTACGATGCTTTATTAGTTTGATATTGAGAAAAGAAAGTATGGCTAAATGTGTACATAAGGATTTGATGAGTTTATTTTATTTTATTGAGATTGGAACTAAGAAGTAGATTATGGCTCAAGTATTTACATGATGATTATGAGCATATGTATGGAA
The DNA here is from genome assembly GCA_900184695.1 of Betula pendula. NCBI lineage: Eukaryota > Viridiplantae > Streptophyta > Magnoliopsida > Fagales > Betulaceae > Betula > Betula pendula. The sequence goes on from FXXK01002684.1 coordinate 15,616, forward strand.
TGTATGAGGTAAAGGGCGCTTATGAACCTAGGTCACAGGGGTAAAGAATTGTGAGCATACGAACCTAGGCCATAAGGGTAAAAAATTGTAAGCATACAAACCTAGGCTACAAGGGTAAAGAATTGTGAGCATATGAACCTAGGTTACATGGGTAAAGAATTGTAAGCATATGAACCTTGGCCACAAGAGTAAAGAATTGTGAGCAGACACTAATGCATTGCATGGTGACTTATATGATGATTTTATGATTGATTTATGAGATGTTTATATGATGATTTATGTTTTATTGATCATAGACGTATTAGTATGCATATGAGGTTTAATGGGAAAGCACATATGTATATTCTTACGACTAAGTGCATATGAATTTATGTTTTATTGCTTAGATATGCTTATATGCTTATGTTTTCACCCATAGGGGAATGAATACTTGTATATGAGTATAGCTAAGTTATATGCTATATTTATAACATAGATGGACGCGTATGTGTGCTAGTACAGGCGGAAGACTGGAACGTACATATATGCATATGTACTCAGCTATTATTATTTTTCAGATGATTTATGATCACATGTGTTTACTTCATCAGCTGCTCATGTTTCAAAATAAATGCCATACCTTTCGTAGCTATTATTGTAAACTCATGTAACTAATACTTCGGTTCTTTAAGAAAACGCAGTGAATTTTTATTCATTGAGACTGTTGACTCACTCATTTTTCTTTCCACCTATGTAATCATGGATGATCTCTATGGTTATATAGATATTGGTACAGGTACTGAGAGTTTAGAAGATGATCCCATAGCCTATTACCTTGGCTATTACGACTGATGTCGTGGGACGTACATCTTTTGTATAGACATGACTATTAGTCTATTCTTTTGTTCATGTTTGTAATGCTTTCACAAACTGTATTTTGTATATATGGCTTGTGTCGCCTGTGACGCCAATGTATAGCCATTCTTTTGTATAATCACATTGTAAATTTTAAATCATTAGAATTTGTATTGTCAGCTCTATATGTTTGGATTACTCCCTTTGAATATAAATGCTTTCGCTCAATTTATATTTGATGTGATATATGACTCTGATGTAATAGGTGTATTCTCATGATACATTGTGAGATACATGTATAGCAGATATTTTCTATCACCCTGTGGCGATTAATCCAGTTCACGATTACTGAATGTTTCAATATATATATATATATATAATTATGAATCGGGTCGTCACACATTTGTATCTTTTTCACCTATAAAACATGGGTTGTTTTATAGATACCTTACACGATGATAGGTCATTTGAGGGATATGGTCCAAATGGAGGGAATACTTAGGATCATATTTGAGGAGTTAGATCATGTGTGGTTGAGCAGCATGTGGACAGCTAGCAGGGAGTCCTGCAAGACTTGATAGATATTGTCTACATACTCTATCTTTTGAAAATTAGGAATTGAATTGCTATTAGAACTATGTTACGATTTATATTTTGTGATGATCGGCCTTGGGCCATACTTTGAAGACAATTATGATTAAGATTTTATGATTATGATGCTTTTATTATGATATATTCTCTTATGGTTCTTTAGTCGCTATCTCTATATATGTAAGAGACAAGTCTTTTGCTATAGATACTCTTTTTTTTTTTTAGAGTGTATGATCCCTGAGTTTTGATATGGAGGATTAAAGTTAGGAGGCAAACCACTAAGTCATTTACCAGTTAAATGATTTTGCTGGAGCGTTACAATCTGCTTCTCAAATTCGTCCACCCTCTTCTCCCATTGTATCTTCTTCTTCCCACATAGATCCTATCCCTTCTTCACCAGTTTTTCCTCACCTCATAAGGACTTTTGTCCTTGACATCCACCAAGGTACTTACAAGAATACCACTATCAATTGGTTGCTTCCTCTCTATCTCCTAATCGTGTTCCAAAGACAGATAGTCCTTCTTCAGGTATTCCCTTTGCTTTATCTTCCGCTTTGTCTTATGATAGACTTTCACCTTCTTATAGACACTTTAGTTTAAATCTTCTCAAGTTGAACCCAAATACTTTCACCAAGCCATTAAAGATACCCTTTGGCGAGAGGCAATGCAGGCTAAAATCTCAGCCCTTGAACAGAATAATACTTGGGTTCTTACTGAATTACCTCCAAACAAACCAAACAAACACATCATCGGTTGCAAATGGGTGTTTAAAATCAAACATAGAGCTAATGGGTCTATAGAAAGGTATAAAGCACGTTTAATAGCTAAAGGATAGAAGAAATTGACTATTATGAAACATTTTCACCCGTGGTTAAACTCACCACTGTCAGATGCGTTCTTGCCATAGCTACTATCAAAGGTTGGCATCTTCACCATCTTGATGTTAATAATGCATTTCTTCACGAGAACTTGTATGAAGAGGTCTATATGTCTTTACCTCCTGGTTATTCCAGCAAGGGAGGGTCTTCTCAAGTATGCCATTTGAAGAAATCTCTCTACGGCTTGAAGCAAGCCTCTAGGCAATGATTCTACAAATTTTCTATTGCTTTGCTTAGCCATGGCTTTGTTCAATCAAAATGTGATTATTCCTTATTCACAAGGAAAATTGGATCATCTTATATCATCCTCTTAGTCTATGTCAACAACATAGTGTTGCCTAGTAATGATTCAGCTGCTATTTCGGATCTTACTCATATTCTCAATGCTCAATTCAAACTCAAGGACCTTGGATCACTTAAATTCTTTCTTGGTCTTGAAATAGCCAGGTCTTCCCAATGAAGTTCAGTATGCCAACGAAAGTATGCTCTTGAGGTTCTAGTAGACTCTGGCATATTGGCTACCAAACCAACAAAGCTGCTTATGGATCCCAATGCAAAATTTTCTTGCCTTGATGGCCCTTTAATCTCAAATCCTACCAATTATTGAAGACATGTTGGATGTCTCCTATACCTTACAATCACTCATCTATACTTTTCCTATTCTGTCCAAACTTTAACTCAGTTCATGGACCAACATTGTCAACCTCATATGGATGCAGCTCACCGTGTCCTTCGTTACTTGAAGGCTAATCCTAGTCAATGCTTGTTTTACTCTTCTAAATCTGATCTTCGGTTGAAAGCATTTTGTGATTTAGATTGGGCAACTTGCCTAGATATCTATAGAACAATAACTAGTTTTTATGTTTTTCTTGGAGATTCTTTGGTTTCATGGAAATCCAAAAAGCAACAAACGGTTTCTCGTTCCTCAGCTAAAGCTGAGTATCACTCAATGGCATCTACTTGATGTGAGTTAAAATGGTTAACTTCCATGCTAAGAGACCTGCAAGTTGAACATTCTAGTTCTACTTTGATTTTCTGTGATAGCCATGTTGCAATTCACATTGCAACCAACTCGGTCTACCATGAGAGAACCAAACATATAGAAATAGACTGTCATCTTGTATGAGAATACATTCAGCAAGGTCTATTACACACTCTTCATGTCACCTCCAAAAATCAACTTGGAGACATTTTTACCAAAGCACTTAGTTTACCTCTGTTTTTTGCAATTTTATCCAAGATGAACCTCCTGAATATTTACTCTCCATCTTGAGGGGGGTTTCAGCTCATAACTTTAGTTAGTTAGTTACATGAGCTGGCAAAGATTAGCCATACACAGAAAATCAAGCACGTTTAATATATGGCTTTTATCTGTATTTTGTCTTCCCCTTGTATAAATACAGCATTGTATTCCCAATGGAGCGTGAATGACACTCGCCTAACCAAAAGTAAATTTGGTGTGCTTCAAATGCAATAAATGACATGTAATACTAGTTAGGCGCTAGGCATAGCGAGGCAACTCTCATAAATCTCAGGTCGTAGACACTCTCATAAGAGCGTA